>JADBJO010001067.1:430000-432500 GCA_016801955.1 Conus betulinus | reverse complement strand
GTAAGGGAGTGTGGTACTCTTCCGGACAATATTTTGAACATGAAAAAAACAGCTTTGTTATACTCTAATTTCATTTTTAATGGCAAAATATTCAATACCTTATAATCAGACGCTAACAGAGTCGACGGCTTTAAAAGAACCAATTTCAAGGCCCGTCTATGCAGACTTACTAGAGGTTTCATGATATTATATTGCTTGCTGAATCCCAAACAGTTGAAACATAATTTATGTAAGATTCAATGTAAGCACAGAAGAACATTTTTTTCGACTGTGTAGATTCAAGAATTTTTTCACTTTAGAGAGTTGATAGATCTTTTTAGAAATAATGTTACATATCCTTGTAATATGATCTGACCATGACAAATTATTATCTATGACAACTCCAAGAACTTTATGGCTATTTGTTTTCTTCAATCTTTTTGTCATTTAAGTAAAGAACAGATAATGATCAGGAAGATTTTGACGTTTTTGTCGAGTGTTATAAGCATGAATTTCGTTTTCTGTGGATGTGGACACATGTGATTTAGTTCAGACCAGTCGGCTAAGTGGTTAAGATTTTCCTGAAGCGCTGCTGTTGAGACTTCGACGACATTGGTGCTACTGGTGTGTAAGGTCGTGTCGTCAGCAAATAACTCGCATACTGCAGTAAGAACTAAAGGTAAGTCGTTAATGTAAATTGAAAATAATAAAGGACCTAGGACAGAACCTTGTGGAACACCGTATTCAACAGGCAATGCAGAAGATGTTTTTCCACTAAACGTTACTGATTGTTTTCTACCAGACAGGAAAGATGACATGAGTTCTAATGAATCAGTAGACAAACGATAAATCTTAAGTTTTTTTTAGAAGGAGTGTGCATGGTCAAGTACATCAAAGGCTTTAGTGAAATCAACAAAGAGAGCACCAGTGATTTTGTCATTGTTGATATTAGTCAACCATTTGTCAACTAAGGATGTCAACGCAGTATGGCATGAGAAGTTTGCTCTGAAACCTGATTGGTTCGGATGAAAAAGATTGTAAAAATTAAAATGATGGAGAATAGACTTTTTAATGTGATTTTCTAAGGGTTTAGACAAGACAGGTAATAGAGAAATAGGCCTGTAATTAGAAGGCTCTGAATGGTCTCCTGATTTATATAAGGGAATAATTTTTTTGCAACTTTAAATGCCTTTGGAATTTTGTTTTTGAGATGCACAAGTTGTAGATGTACGTAAGGGTTTCAGAAATAACTGGTGCTGAGATTTTAAGAATTTTACTATCAATACCATCCAGTCCTCGTGAACATGTTTGCTTTAAATGAGTGAGTGCATTGTATACTTCATGCACTGCCATTAACGGTACGTTTAAATCAGAGGAAATGTCTTTTGAATTACAGAATTCACGGACAGTCTCTAAGTCGTTATAGGCAGATTTATCTTTCTTTACAGTTGCGCTACTTTTCACAGAAATAATTGTTGACTATGTCAGGCGACATTGCTGACTGATATATAGATTTAGAGGTAGCGACTTTATTATTGGTTAATTGATTTATGGCTTTCCAAATCGACTTACTGTCAGTTTTTGACGACACAAGATTATGAAAGTAGTTCTTTTAGCTGCACGTTTTAAATATGTAACAAGATTCCTTTGCTTATTAAATTCTTCTTTCGGTCCCGTTTGAAACAGTACATCTCGTAAGTCCATGGCATGTTTCACACTATCTGTAAGCCAGGGCACTTTAGGGTTACTTCTAACACGTCTTGTTTTCAAAGGTGCATGTTTGTCGTAAACATTTAAAAAAATGTGATACAAAACTTCAAATGCTTCATCGGGATCAGTAAACTGATAGACGTCGTGTATGTGGGAATTCTTTAAATCATAAAAATTTATCGGAATCAAAACAGGAAAAACTTCTGTATTCAATTAAAGTGTGACAATTTTTTGGAACTTTAACACCTTTTTTTCCATGTTATGCATATGGGAAGATGGTCACTACAAGCATAATTCGGTGAACAAATTTCCGCTATATTGCATGCTTCAGATGTATATATGTGGTCGATAAGTGTTTGTGAAGAGGCAGTTATTCTTGTAGCTTTATCGATTAATTGCGAAAGGTGAAAGGTTTCCGCCATTTGTATCCAGGACTTGTTTGGCTTCAAAAGATCAATGTTGAAATCTCCCAATAATGTTAATTCATGAGTAGTGGAACATAAATCCTCTAGCAGAGAGAGTAAAGTTATCACGCCAAACTGCACTCTCTGCAGGATTTCTATACACAAATCCCACGGAAAGAGGTTTTGAGCGTTTGAATTTAATTTGTATCCATAATGATTCTATGTTAAAATAGTTTGTAGGATTAATCCTTTTAAAGTTAACACTTTGATGGACGTAGATAACTAAACCTGTATCCATAGTAAGTGTAGGATCTTACGTATGATATTGTATCCTGGTATATATAGTTCAGAGTCGTATATGTTTGGACAATCTTGACTCTGCAAAACCAAACACATGGAAATGCTTG
>JADBJO010001067.1:420000-422500 GCA_016801955.1 Conus betulinus | reverse complement strand
TTGTTTGTTGTTGTTTGTTTGTTTGTATAATATCATCTCTTGACGCATCAGATCGTTTAATAACAGCTTTCATAGAATAGTGACGGCAAGTATAAAAAATGGGCCTAACTAAAACTAAAAACCGTTGTGAAATAAAGACTCTCTCTCTCTCTCTCTCTTTGCTCTCTCTCTCTGTGTTGCATAACTGACCGAACTCGTATTTGTTTTAATCAGCCTTTCTACATGTGTGTTTCTGTTTGTATCAGTAAAATGAGTGAATGACTCAGTTTATATGACTCAGGTTTTGTACGTGGATGATCTGGAAAAAGCTCTGAAGGCCTACACACACACACACACACACACACACACACACACACACACACACACACACACACCACACACACACACCGCGCACACGCACACACACACTCACGCATACACACACACACACACACACACAACACACACACATACATATTCTCTCTCCTCTCACACTTCTCCTCTTCACCTCCCCTCCTCCTCTCTCTCTCTTCCTCTCTCGCTCTCGCTCTCATCCTCCTCTCTCTGCGCTCTCTCTCTCTCTCTCTTTCTCCTCCCCCTCTCGGCGTAAGTGCGGCGGCGAAGCGAAGTGGAAAGATGCTGAAGAGGGGGAGATGGGGGAGGGAAGGGAGGAGAGGGTGGCGACTGGAAGCAGAACTCAGCACACGTATCTAATTAAGCACTTCATTAGTACAATCATAGTCTGTTCTTGTCTTGCCTTTCGTCCTGTGACTGCCTGCTCGTCGCTCTCTTCCCACCCTAAATCTTCATTATAATTAAGCACTTCATTAAGTGCATCATATTCTGTCTTGCCTTTCGTCCTGCGACTGTCTGTTCGTCGCTCTCTTTCCCACCTTACATCTTCATATCCCCCTCCCCTCCCCTCCCCCCCCCTCCCCCCACCACTTATCACTCCCCAGTCCTGTTCTCTTCATCGCTGCTCATGCGGCTTTCTGCCCTACCTTCTTTCTTTAAATGTTTTTATCACGTTCAAAATTTTGTCACATTTATTCCCCTCCTCTACCTCCCTCCCCCCCCCCCCCCCTTCCCTATCACTTTCCCTTCCACCAGAATTACCGACCCGTACGCTCTTTCTCTCCTTTGCATGTGCCATGTTAGGCATACTCTATCTTATGGGCTTATGTTCAAACAATTAAAATATTCTCGACTCCTGACTCCCCCCCCCCCCCCCCCCCCCCCCACCCCACACACACACACAATCACACAAGTCTTATTACATCGTGGCGTCAGTCCTAAGCGGAGGTGAGATCGTTGCGAAGCGCAGCGTAGACAAAGCGAACGGCTGTCACTGGTTCAAGGATGTCATCCCACTCTGTTTGTGCCAATAAAAAAGGGTTCGCTTCGTTTAGTGAATGGGTCAAAAAAGGGACGAACAACACAGTCTCTGTGTGTGTGTGTGTGTGTGTTGTGTGTGTGTGTGTGTGTGTGTGTGTGTGTGTGCGTGTGTGTGCGCGCGCGCGCGCGCGCGCTGTCTCGCTAGCGCGCTGTCTCGACCCTTCCCTGTACTCCCTCGCACCCACCCCCCTCCCCTCCCATGGGATACCTGGCCGCCATCATCTAATGGCTGGTATTCTCATTCTGATGCGGTTCACGCCCTCCGAAGCGACATCTTTATTACACCTGTATTGCAAGTGCTCTAAACGTGTGCTGCTTGGAGGGGCGGGGAGGAGGGATACGGGCGGTGGGGGGGCGGTTGGATGCGGAGATTGGGATGGTGGTGAAGGTCGAGGGAGGACGGCTAACAGGAGAGAGGGAGTGGGGGTGGGAGTGGGATGGGGGTGGGAGAGGATGGAAGTCTGGCATCTAAATAGTGGCGGTGGTGGTGACAACATCCGTACCATTTTGCATGCTGATCATGAAAGCAGAGTGACCATGACTGCTTCGTACACCAGCTCCCACCGCTTGATCTACGCCGGCAGTTCCTTCCTTCCTTCCTTCCTTCGTTCTGTCCCATAACCAGGCCGGGCCGTAGTGGCACTGTAGATGGCTGGTCTGTTACAGTAACACGAGAAGCCTCCACTTGATCTGGTGGTTAGCTACCCCTTGGGTTTGGGCGAAGCTTTTGCCCGGTCCATTCCATGACGTTGTCTGTGGACCATCTCTTTCTCTGGGCGTCCCCTTCTCCTCTCTCCTCCTAGCTTGCCCTGCACAATGGTCTTGGAGAGACCTCGCAGCCTTGTTATGTGGCCATGCCACCACTTCAGTTTCCTTCCTCTTATGGTTGACAGCAAGTTTTAATTTGTGACCTGTCTGCTGACCCACTCTTCTAGGCACCTCTTCATTAGTGACACGATCAGAGCATGAAATGCTTAAGAGTCGGCTATGGCACCTCCTTTCTGCAGCTTGGATCTTCCTTCGGAGTTCTGCTGCTCTGCTGAATTCATGACCTGCATGCTTACAGGAGAACTGACACAACGAGGGCATGCAACAGTTTCGGATTGGTTTGGAGGGTGACCTTTTT
>JADBJO010001067.1:390000-397500 GCA_016801955.1 Conus betulinus | reverse complement strand
GAAAGCAGAATGCCGAACCTCGTGACAGTGTGTTTACATCCACCCCCCCCCCCTACCCTCTACCCTCTCCCCACCGCCCCTATTGAACAAACCGTCTATGGTCAGCGCCGGGCAACAAAAAGGCTAAAGATCAGTCAATACGCACATACATAAGTAATAAAAAATAATAACCAAATAAGTCAATGCTCGAAAAAAATGGCTGCTTAAAACTGAAAAAGAATATAGTCAATTGAA
The DNA here is from genome assembly GCA_016801955.1 of Conus betulinus. Lineage (NCBI taxonomy): Eukaryota > Metazoa > Mollusca > Gastropoda > Neogastropoda > Conidae > Conus > Conus betulinus. The sequence goes on along the minus strand of JADBJO010001067.1, from coordinate 397,266 downwards.
TAAATAGATAAATACAGGAATTATAATTCTGCATAAAGGAAAGGTGTGGGAGGGAGAGAGAGAGAGAATAGAGAGAGAGAAGAGAGAGAGTAGAAGAGAGAGAGAGAGAGAGAGAGACCGACCGAATACCGACCGACCGACCAGACAGACAGACAGAGACAGAGACGAAGAGAGAGGCAGAGAGAGAGAGGCAGAGACAGAGACAGAGAGACATACAGAGACAAGACAAATAGAGGACAGAGCGAGACAAATGCCCAAAGTTTGGAGAGAGAGAACAGAGAGAGAGAGAGAGAGAGAGAGAGAGAGAGAGAGATGACTGACCGACACAGACAGGCAGACAGACAGACAGACCAGACACAGACGAGACGAGAGAGAGAGACAGAGAAAGAGAGAGAAAGGAAGATGCAGAGACAGAGAGAGAGACAGAGACAGACAGAGACAGAGACAGACAGAGAGAGGACAAGAGACCAGAGAGAGACAAATGTCAAAGTTTCAAGAGAGAGAGAGACACACACACACACACACACACACACACACACACACCACACACAACACACACACACACACAAAGAAAGCAAGTCACCCTGCTTGAAACATCCTCGAGGTTTGCAGAATCAACAATACGACAAACGCAAGGTACAAAGCAAGCCTTTGACTCACTCAGTAATTGACTCAACTGATTCCACTGATGGACTATTTGACCAAGTCAGACGTGGGTCAATCACAGACCGTCGGAAACCTACGAACTCACTCCGCTCTTAACGTAAGAACCATGTGCTTTCTCTCCGGCTTTCTACTTTATTTTAGACGCCCCCGACCGACTCCCCCAAAAACTGCAGTGAGCGAAAAAAAAAAAAAAAAAAGTCTCCTCCTTGCCTCCCTTGCCTGCTGTTCCCATTCCTATTACCTTTCCCTCCCCCCAGTGCTGTCTTCGGCTTGGGTCATTCTGACTTTGTGACTGCTCTCTCTCTCTCTCTCTCTCTCCTTCTCTCTCTCTCTCTCTCTCTCTCCCTCTCTCTCTCTCTCTCTCTCTCTCCTCTCATCTCTCTCCTCTCTCTCGCTCTCCTCTCTCTCTCCTCCTCTCGAATCTCCCTCTCTTCTCTCTCCTCCTCTCTCTCTCTCGTCTCTCCCCTCTCTCTCCATACGCTCTCTCGTCTCTCCTCTCTCGGACCTCTCTCTCGTCTCTCTCCTCTCTCTCTCTCTCTCTCTCTGCTCTCCTCCATTCCCTATCTCGCATGTTGGAGATGTAGACGGAATCGATTGCCGCAAAGCTGACCGAGTTGCGTTTCTGTCGAAAATTGCACGACACTGCTAATGTAGAAAAAATACCGGGGCTCCTCTTCTTTCTTTCGTTTCTTTCCCCTCCCCCCCCGACCCCCCCCCCCCCCCCCCCCCCCCCCATTTCTCTCTTCTTTTTATTTCATTCCTACGTACCGCGGGTCTCTTTCTCCCTTCCCTTCTTCTTCATACTTCTTCACATCTCTCGCTCTCTCTCTCTGCTCGAACTCCTCAAACGCTCTCTCTCTCTCTGTTCAACCTGTGTGTGTGTGTGTGTGTGTGTGTGGTGTGTGTGTGTGTGTGTTGTGTGTGTGTGTGTAATTATAACGTCTTGTTACATTGGAAGGTTTTTGGACGATTCGTCGTATCTTATTATGACAGGTTTGTTATTCGTTTTTTTGATTATCGCTTTAAACTGACTTGCAGTCTCTTTCCATTATGAACCAACGTTACCAACAAGACGAGAACAAGGACATCGGCGACGACGACGACAATAACAACGACGACGACGACGACGACAAACTACTCTGATAATAATCATCACAACAATAGTAATGATAACAATAGTCATAATAATAATAAATAATCATAATAACAAATAAGAATGATACAATAGTGATAATAAATAGCTTTCCTCTTGCATCAGCAGTTCAATGCGTTTCACAATAATAATGACAAAAAGAACAGACGTTGCTTTCTGCATCAGCGACTCAATGCGTTTCACAATAATAATGATAATATTAACAAGCTTTCCTCCCGCATCGTCGACTCAATGCTTTTCACAATCATATCATGATAATATTAACAAGCTTTCTTCCCGCCATCAGCATCAGCGTCTCAATGCGTTTTCAAACAATAATGTCACTAATAACATGGATATGGAATGTCGCAACCGCAATCTTTCTGTTCCTGTGCTCGGCGTCCTGTCAATGTCAAAACAAGAATGTCACTAATACCAAAATGTCCTCCTGCAATCATCGACTCGGGTGCGTTTCACTTCTCCCTTTCTTCCCTTCCGTGTTGTACTGACAACAGTTCCTCGATTCTGGCAGCGGACCGGCAAAAGGAAAGATCTCAGCGGTGGACAATGGATATGGAATGCTTCGCAAGAGCGTTCGGTTCCTTCCTGTGCTGAGCATGTCTGAGCGACCAAGTCCAGCACAACCGTCTAGAGGTCGAAACGCGTCGGTGTTTTGTCTCGTAACGTGGTTGTTGTTTTTTTTTTTTTTGTTTTTGTTGTTTTTTTTTTTCGGACTCACGAAGACATATCCTTTAAATTCATTTAGCAACAGGCGGGTCATCACCAAGGCTATTGATCGCAGAAAGAAGAAAAGAAAGCGGAACAATGTGAACATTGTATCAGACTTTCGAAGACCATCGTTCAGAAACAAGTGTAGGTGAGGGGGGAGGGCGGTGAGGGGGGGGGGGGGGGGGGGGGCGGGGGACTGGGCATACTGAAAAAGAGATGAACAGACACCATTGCTGAGTGAACCTTTGTTGCTGCTATGACACTTGATTATATAGCCAGGAGGGTATGATAAGGGTTGGAGAAATTTATTCAATTTGTCGCTCATGTCTATTTATTATTTATGCATGAATGCATACATGTATGTATGTATGTATGTATGTATGTATGCATGCTTGCATGCATGCGTTATTTGCCTTCCATCTGCTTTGCTGATCGAACGATGAAACGCTTTGGTGATTGATTTCCTTTTCCCCAATTTTGCTACGCGTTTTCGATCGAAAGGCACAGGGAGAAAGAAAGCTGGACGAGAGAGAGAGAGAGAGAGAGAGAGAGAGAGAGGGAGAGAGAGAGAGAGAGAGAGGGAGAGAGAGAGAGAGAGAGAGAGAGAGAAGAGGAGAGAGAGAGAGAGAGAGATGTAGAGAGAGAGAGAGGAGATGTATTTTAATGCAAAACTTCCTGTTTGATGTTATATGCTGATGTTACAAAACAATCTGAGCAGTATCACGGGAAAAAAAATAAAAGATTTCTGTTTAATGTAAAATTTCTGTTTGATGTTATATGTTGATGTTAAAAATAATCTGACAAACACATTAACATGACATTATGACACACAGAGGCTGACAATGTAAAAAGCCCCCGACATACAACAACGGATTTACTGAAGAAGAATGACTGATTCCATGGCTTGACTACCTAACTAACCTTGGAGGCAGGGGTGGGTGGGGGGGGGTGGGGGGGGGGGGGGGGGGGGGCTCAGTGGACTGAAACCTACCTCCTAACCTAAAGCCCACAGAGTTTCTGCATTCTGATTATTTTTACATCTCACTCAATACGCAGTTCCTGATCCAATCCATAAAACCGCAATGAGGAGAAAAAAAAAAAAAGAGAAAAAAAAAAAAAGAGAAAAGGACCTCCTATTTCGACTCCTCCCATCTGTACCCCCCCCCCCCCCCTCTTCTATCCCTGTCACCCACCCCCACCCTCCTTGCCCACCCTCTCCTCCACGGGATTTTTAAAAAACATTTTTGACCTGGGTCATTTACTTTTTTCTGACCTTCATCCCAGCCCCCCCTTCGCCCATTTTAGCTCTCCCCACCCACCCCCCCCCCCCCCCCCCCCCCCCCCACCCCCCCCATCCCCCCCCCCCCCCCCCCCCCCATCGCATTTCCCAGATTCAGAAGGGATCGATAGTTCTGCAGGGCCATGTTGCGTTGGCTTGAAGGCTGCACAGGCAATGAGGGAGAAAGTAACTGCGTTTCTGACTTTCTCTTCTTTTTCTTTCGTTCTTTTTCCTCCTGTCTTCTCCTTCCTACATTCATTTCTTTCATGATTTTTTTCCTGTTTTTTTTTGTTTTTTTTTTAGATTTCATTTCACCACCCCCCTCCCCCGCCCCTATTCTCTCAACTTTTCAAATTGAACGGTTTTTGGACGGAATTTATCACCCTACGGTTGGCTTTGGTTGATTTCATGACTCTCGATAACTGCTTTCGATGTGCCAGTACTAACAATATTTTCTTTTCTGAGGCGCAGGTCCTTTGTGGCGGCAGCTCCACACCTTTCTCCCCTTCTCCCCTATTTTTGTCTGTGTCGAACTGAAAAGCCGATGGCACTACTTTTCATCCATCGCCTGCCGTCAGTTCTTGGATTCTGGCGGCAGACATGCCAAGGAAGATGCCCTGAGCGATGGAAACGGAATGCTTCAGAACAGTATTCAGCATCTCCTGTACAGAGCCTGTCACCAACCACAAAGTCTCGCAGAACCATCACGTATGAGGCGGAGAGTCACTGTCAAAACTTGCTGATGACAGTGTGGTGTGTTGTGTGTGTGTGTGTGTGTGTGTGTGTGTGTGTGTGTGTGTGTGTGTGTGTGTGTGTGTGTGTGTGTGTGTGTCCCCAACTCTCTACTACTCATTCATACATCCACTCATTCAGTCTTTCTTACTCTTTTTCAGTTTTATTCCTTTATATCCCCCCCCCCCCTCCCCGTTTGTTTTGATGTGTGCGTGCGTGCGTGCGTGTGTGCGTGCGTGCAGCGTGTGTGTGCATGTGTTGTGTGTGTGTGTGTGTGTGTGCGTGTGTGTGTGTGTGTGGCGCGCGCGCGCGTGCGTGCGTGTGCGTGTGTGTGTGTGTGTGTGTGTGTGTTTGCGGGCACTTTCCTACCCTGTGCGGATAGGGAATTCTTGCGAACTGGCTGCCTCGTTAATTTGCTCTTTGGACCAGGGAAAGCATATTTTCACTATCTGTTTACCTTTTGAAAATATCTGAAGGATCGTTCGGAGATTGTTTGGAATTGGATGATGTTTCAAGACTTAGGTTGCCATTGAAATATTTTGTAACTTTGTGGTTTGAAATAAAAAAAATTGATTCCAACAATAAGAAAAGACGATGAGGAAAAAAAAAAGAAAAAAGGAAAACTGAAGTAGTATGGGCATTTGACTGAAGCAAGTGGGTTTTTTCCAGAATCATCCTCGCGGGCACCAGTGCTGAGGGGGAAGAGGGGGAGACACGGCAGACACAGGAAGAGATGGACAGACAGACAGACAGACAGACAGACAGACGTTGCTGTGTAGGTCGGGAACAGTTTCACCGCAACCTTGGGGCTTCCTGAAACCACGAGGGCAGAGGGGGAAGGGGAGAGATGAGAGAATGATTTGTTGATTGTTTCTTTTTCTTGCTTTTTGATCGAACTGTCGAGTGGTTAGTTGACTGATTTTCCTTTCTCCATTGTCGCTTTTCTTCAATCGATTTTTGATTGATAGGCGGAGGGGCAAGAGCTAGCTAGCTCTCTCTCTCTCTCTCTCTCTCTCTCTCTCTCTCTCTCTCTCACACACACACACACACACACACACACACACACACACACACACACATACATACACACACACACAAAATTCCACATGGAAATAAAGAAATACATCGACAGATGTACAATACCAAACAAATAACAAATCAACGACAAGAGAGGGAGTAGAAAAATATAAGAAAGAAAGAACCCATCTAACAATGCATAACTGGAATAAACAAACCATCTAACAATGCATAAATGGAATAAACAAACCATCTAACAATGCATAACTGGAATAAACAAACCATCTAACAATGCATAAATGGAATAAACAAACCTAACAAAGTGAACGTTTCGATGCCATAACTTTCAGTTGCCAAGACAGCCTCCCCCACCCCCCCACCTCCCCCTGCCCTCGTCTTCTCATCTCCTGTTTTTACATTTCTCTTGACATTCTCTCCCCCCCCCCCCCCCCCCCCCCCCCCCCCCCACCCACACCCTTCTCACCGCCCTGGGGCATCGCCAAATTGTACAACATTTACGGTAGTGAAATCGACACGCAGCGACGCACTCCCACGTGCAAAGCACGCGCTGAGGTTATGGTTTGTGTGTCTGTGTCAGAGTGACAAATTTCCTCTTGTCTACCGACAAGAAGAATACAGACCGTTTCATCTACCAATCAGATGATGCTATTATGTAACTCTGCTGCAGGACGGGAGGGGAGGGGAGGGGAGAGATAACATCTGAACAGAATGCAAAAGGAATTACTTTTCGGCCTCAAGCCTTTAAATGCAACATTGGTCTTGTTTGTGTTGAAGATTAGGTGAAATTTTAACAACCGGAAGCTGAAGCTGAAGTAATGGCGTGCTTGCTAGTTTGCCGAATTTTGTGAACGTCTTTGTGATTGGTAGTTGACAGGATCGTTCTTCACCTCTCGGCTTCTGGCCGTTGCAGCCAGATTGCACGCAGCTGACGAGGTGTCTTTCTGCACACGCAGCTGGTTGGACCATTATAATAAGTCATTGCCTCTCGTTCTTGTGTGTTGCCTCCCCGTACGATACAGAGGATTAGGAAGCTAACGTGTACAGATAATGTGTGTGTGTGTGTAACCAATGTAGGCTGAGGAGGGTAAAGTGTGTGTGTGTGTGTGTGCGCGCGCGCGTGCGCGCGCGCGCGCGCGTGTGTATGTATGTGCGTGTGCGCGTATGTATGTCGCGCGCGCTCGTTGTGTGCGTGTATGTGTGCTCTCTTCTTATGATGTGTATATAGAGTGGTGGTGGGGGGGGGGGGGGGGGGGGGGGGCGGGAATGAATGTGCGTACGATAGTAAGGGACTCTCACGGGAATGATAAAGGATGAATCATGAACCTAGTAAAAAAAAAAAAAAACACCAACGTAGACGATTCCCCCAATCCACGAGAGGAGGGCGCAACGGGAGGGAGTAATATTACGCACCGAGCTTTTCATGCCACCGAAGTTCTAACATATGCCAGTCTGCTTTCCAGAGCTCTATACTTACTATGTTTGGGTTGTGTCTCACTCTGATGGTGACCACATGGAAAACAGCTGCTTGGCATCATGTTGCCGTGGATGATAATCTTCCCCCGTTTCACTTTTACTGCGCTGTGCACGTGCATGTGTTACAGGTGTACGCTACCTGTAGGAGGTTTGCGCTGTGTACCCAGCTTGCTCGTGTGTGGTGTTGGAAGAGTGGGATGGGGGGGGGGGGGGGGGG
>JADBJO010001067.1:382500-385000 GCA_016801955.1 Conus betulinus | reverse complement strand
TTTCATAAAGCTTGGAAAAATGACGTTGTCTCAGCCAATCCGTCAGGTAACTAGTAGACGACTCAGAATGATCATCAGGCAGAAGCTAATCAACACCATCCAGCAACCGTAATTAAAAGTCGCCAGTGCTGTGCTCAGAGGTGATGCGACTGGAGAAGGGTTCCATGGAGTTGTCAAGGCTGCCTTCTATTCTCCCTCACGTTTCAACACATTCCTGGAACACATCACGACTCGTGGACTTGTTCACCTCAATGCAGTGCACATCGGAGCTGCAGGAACCATCACGAACCTTTCGACTTTCAGATGACATCGATGGCCTGGCAGGTAGCGAAGAACTCGCCAAGCTTGTTGAAGACTGGGTGAACTGTTAACAGGATCTGACAAGGAGGTCAGCGCCAAGATGATCAACTAATCGCCAGCCACAACGCCACTATCAATCTCCATGCAACAGTCCATGGTCAGACGCAAGAAACGGTTCAGCAACGTGACTTACCTGAGACCGATCATTCGCAGTGAGGGGTCCAAGCCAGAAATCCCTCAATGGCATCAAAGACCACCACAGCGCTTGTCCCGATGAAAACCTGTGTGGAAAGGCAAGAGGGTCTCAATGAAACGCAGCATCAGGCTCCTGCCTTGCCTGGTCTGTTCCACCCTCCTGTAAGTGTGCGAGACATGGACCTTGACAGCTGGTCTGGATGGAGGAAGCCAAACATGAAAATAACCAGTTACCGCTAGATACAACAACAACAACAACAACTACAACTACAACAACGACTACTACTACTACTACTGGAGTATTTTCACAGCAGCATTCCTCGGTAAGAGACCATGCATCAAACGCGTCACAATCCACGCTTTCGTTTACACAACGGGCTGCCTACCCGGGTAAACACCGACTGAAGAACAGCTGCCTGCTGACGCTAAATATATTCAGTTGTCTCCCGTTCCATTCAGTCTGAAATTAGCCACTCAAGTCATTTCGTCATGCGTCGTGCGAAATATCAGACACACTGATCATATCACCAATCAACAAGCGCGTCAAACCATCAAGCAACAGCGAGGACCATACGAAGACCTACTGACAGCGGTCAAGAAAAGCCAACTAGGTTGGTATGGTCATGTCACAAGATCGAATGGTCTTGCTGAAACAATCATCCATAGAACTATTGAAGGATGGAGATGGGAGGGCATTACAGGAGAAAAAAATAAACCCAAAACGATGAATGAGAGACAACACTGCAGAATGGCAAGGAAAACATTTCCAGACCTAGACCCTGACACACGCAACAGGCAGAAATGGAAGCGCATGGTGAATTGTTCTTCAGTGAGATGTCCCAGTGACTCCTCATGGAGAAGAAAGAAGAAGAAGAAGAAGAAAAGAAAGAAGAAGAAGAAGAAGGAGAAGAAGAAGAAGAAGATCATAATTACGATAATAACAAACAAATACACCAACAAACGTGGCAGAGAACATCATCTTCGTCAGTGGAAGCACAGTTGAGGATCTTTCAAAGCCAGTAGTTTTCCAAGAGTTGCTAATGGGGGGGGGGGGGGGGGGGGGACCTGACCCAAAGAGCTCCCTCTCTCATTCCCTTTGACCTGACTGTGAGGACTGCATTAGTCTGCACATGTGGTGACCCCTCCACAGGGGCTTCTCCGTCCCCCCCCCCCCTACACCCACCCACTCGTCCTTCCTCCCAACAACACCGACCACCCCCCTCATCCTCCTCCCCCTCCCACCTCACATCATAGCAGTCGCAGCAGCAGTCACCCACCCAGTGCCCTCTCACCTTTGAAGTCTTCCCGCACGCTGTCAGAGCGTGGTGTCTCATGCCTGTGCGTGTGCGTGGCCTTCACCTTTGCCCTTGACCTTTCCTACTTGTGCCCCGCTGTGCTCTGTCGAGCTTGGAATATATTTTGTGGAGTGTATCATATAAAAAAAACAATAACACACGCTTCATCAGTTACGTAGGCCGAGTGGGGAGGGAGGGGAGACGGAGGGGGGGGGGGGGGCCGCATTGGGGCGGAAGAGGAATGGTGGTGGTGGGGTCACATCTATGTTTAAACTGGACGTGTTGTGATGAGGGGGAAGAAGGGTGTGGTGGTGATGAAGGTTAACAACAAACGAAGATGGTGGTGGACATCGCAGTGATACTGATGGGAAACACCACAGTCACCACCCCAACAGTTGCCGTTTGTTGCAATCTCCACACATTCTACCGAAGCCTAGCTCCCCATCTTTCCCAACTTTCTCCACCCCTATTCCCTTTCCCACCCACCCCCCATCCCCACCCCTGTCAGTTTCCCCCCTTCCTCCACCTTTACCTCCACTCCTTTATATCACCCCCCCCCCCCCCCCCCAATACACACAAGCAGACTTCAACTGAAAGAAAAAAAATAAAAATGTTGGAACTGGACCACATGATTTCGAGATCATTGCAACTCATGCGCGCACGTGTGCACTCTCAGACACAGACATAAACAGAGAGAGAGAGAGAGAGAG
>JADBJO010001067.1:375000-377500 GCA_016801955.1 Conus betulinus | reverse complement strand
CAATTTTGTAAAAACAGGTCTTCTTGGCGTGGATCCCTCATAGCTAATGATGGTTCCTAGGTACATGAACTCTTTCACAGTTTTCAGTTCTGGCCATTGACATGTGCATCTGCATGGATTAAGGTATTGCAGCTGGCCATTGCCTTGGTCTTCCCGGAGCTGATTCCATGTCAAATCTATCTCATTCTGTTGCATCCGATCTCTCATCAAGCTCGACGAGGTTTTCTCTTCCCTGCCTGCCAAACCACCGTGTCGTCTGTGAAACGATGCTATGTTCATAAAGGCTCCACCACCTGTGCGGACAGGCTCTTCAAATTCATCAGCCATAATGCGTTCCAGGTTTAGTGATGAGAAAAGTGCGGGCGATAAAAGGCAGCCCTGACGAACTCCAGTTGAACTGTCGTATCATATCTTACACTGTCCTCCATATTATTGGTAACAAACCAAGTTTTTTTTTTTTTAAGTTGCAGTCTGGTGAGAATTTAACATGGAAATGGACTGGACCTCTCTATTCTGTTGGATATAAGGGATTTCTTAAAATCGTAGTTTTAGTTGCTTTAGAATGTGTTTCACTAATTATTTCTTTTTTATGAAATGAAATCAAGTGCAAAAGCTGACACGTTTAGCGTGGCCTAGGATTTCAACATTAGAATTTAAACCTAATTTGTTGCATGTCTGAAATCTCTCTCTCTCTGTGTGTATATATGTATGAAACTTCTCTCTCTCTCTCTCTGTGGTGTGTGTGTGTGTGTGTGTCGTGTGTGGGTGTGGGTGTGTGTGTTGCCCCCGTGTGTGTGTGTGTCTCTTGTGAGTGTCTGTCTCTCCCTCTCTCTCTCATCTCTCTTGTCTGTCCCCCCTCCCTCTTTCTCTTCTCACCTTCCGTGCACGCTGTGTGTGTGTGTGTGGGTGTGTTATGGATGTCCGGGTGTGCGCGGCGTCGGGCGTGCATGGTGTGCTGTGTCATTCGAGCGGGGAAAAGAACTGTTCTTTGTTGTTGTCTCAATAACAAAGGAAAAGACACATATGTGATGTTGCGCGATAAATCCAACACTCGACAACACACGGTATGTACACGTGTTCGACGAGCCGAGCGAGACTCTCACGTGTCCGGTATGGTCTGCCATAAGTGGGTCAAGGTCAGTCGCGGTCGGCGGAGACGGGCAGTTCTTGCTGCCTTGGCATCGCAGAATTATTCCCGCGTCACACCAACTCCACTGGTCCTAAGTGTCTGAGCGCTCTCGGAACCACGAGACCAGCCAGACAGGAATACGTATTCCATCTGAGTAACCCGCGAAAACAGCGTCCGCAGACTTTTCCAATTAATCCCACCCCCCCTCCCCCATAAATAAGATAAGGCTAAGAAAAGGGTGGTTTTTTTTTTGCGTAGTTAGCGAATAAAAGAGGGGTAAATCACTGTCAGGTAAAAAAAAATAAGAGAAATGGTTCCATTTGTGTCGCACAAGACGAAACAACCACGACAAAAAAACGAACAAGAACTAAGGAAAAAAAAAGAACGCGACACACAAAAAAAAAACATAAAAAAGAAACAAACAACATGAAACCAAAGGAGGGGTATGAGGAGAGGAGGGGAGAGGGAGGGGAGGGGAGGAGGGGAGTGATGAGAAGGAAGAAGGCGGGGAGGGGGTGGAGGGGAGGAGTGTAGGGGAGGTCTTCGAGTGCGCGCGTGAGTGCGTGCGTGTGTGTGTGTGTGCGCGCGTGCTTGTGTATGTGTGCGCGTGCGCGGAGAGCGCGCGCGTGTGTGTTTTCCACGCTGTTTATCCCCTGCCAATTGACGTCAGCAGTGTCATGGATGGACAAGGTCCAAGGCCGCCTGATCATTCCACTGACCCTTTCTTAAAACTTTAATACCACCATACCCCTCTTAACTCCTCCCCCTCCACCCTTACCCGCCCCCCTCAACCCCCCCCCCCCCCCCCCCCCCCCCCCTCCCTTTCCAGTCCTGCCATTTCTCCTCTCTCCCCTCACCCCCGTGTGTCTCACTCGAAAATCCACTCTTTCTCCTCTCCTCCAACTTGTATCTCGTCCCCCCCACCCCCCACCACCCCCACCCTCCATCTCTTCTGTGCCTCTCTCCCTCCTCACCCGTGTTTGTGTGAAGCCCTAATCGACTTCTTCATCTGTCCTCCACATGTGTGTCGTCCTCACCTCCTGGTCACAACCCGCGATGTTGAGAACTGTCACGGTGTATGCGTGTGCGTGCGCGGGTGCCCGCACGCACACGTGTGTGTGGTGTGTGTGTGTGTGTGTGTGTGTGTGTGTGTGTTGTGTGTGTGTGTGTGTGTGGCGCGCGCATACACACACACACACACACACACAAACACACACACACACACACACATTTATATATATGTATGTATGTATGTATGTATGTGTATACAGTCGAAGCCTCTTATAATAAATTGCTTCGTTATATCCGGCTTTCATTACATCCGACGCGCCGGTTATAACGGAATTTCTGTCGGGTTGCTTCGTTACATAA
>JADBJO010001067.1:350000-370000 GCA_016801955.1 Conus betulinus | reverse complement strand
TAGCCATTCAAAAACAGTTATGTTAAAAGATTTTTGGGTATGTTATTTTCACGGTCATGCAAGAATTACCTGCTATTGTCCCTCACCCCCACCTTACCCTTCTCGTCCTCTCTCCCCCAACGCCCTCCCTCCTCGTGACAGTTGTGTCGCTGAAGGGTTCCATCGGAAACGAGAGGACAGCCAAAACGGACGAAAGGGGAAAAAAAAAGGAATCACCGTCGCTCGTGTGTACACAACCTTTTAAAGCACTGCTCTGATGGTGAGTTAATCAGGATTGAGCACAGAACTGAATGGTACGTCTTGTTCTCTGTCAACATCTTTGTAGACGCACTAACGGTGAAGCGTGGTAAACAGAAATGTATGATCGAACTCTAATTTTCATATTTTTCTTTATTGGTTTTCCTTCTGTTGTGTTGTGTTCACTTCGATGTTCAAGCACAAAAAAGGACATTCCTATCAGATCATAACTGACTCTTGGTGGATCTGACGTCAGATCTGAGCAGTTGAACGTGCTGTACCTGTTCATGAAAGCGATTCCCGTTCGTTAGTGGCACCACACTCCTGCCGCACAACTAGTCTGTTCCAGCTATTCACATGGAAAGTTACAGGTGTGACGGTGACCTGGGAGAAAGAGGGCGCGTAGCCTGTTCCATTCAGCCATCACCTTCCTCGTTCAGACCAGAGCCCCCCCCCCCCCCCCCCCCCCCCCCCCCCCCCCCCCCCCCCCCCCCCCCCCCCCCCCCCCCCCCCCCCCCCCCCCCCCTTCAAGTGGTCCACTTCATCCAGTGGCCATTCCTTCAGCATGATGCTGACGTCTACCTGCTGTCTAGGACTGCTGGTACAGGTTCTTCCTTCTTTTTTTTTTTTTTTCTCCCCAGCGCAGGTTTATTCTGTACGCTAAAATGCAGTCAAACAAAAAGTGCCAGACTCGTCAAAAGGTATACGGTATTATTAGCGGAAGAATAAACGAATTGATTGAAACGACAAGTTCACTGATGCGCAGAAAGAACAAGAAAAAAGGTAAAGGCAAAAAGAAAAAAAAAAAAACCAAAGAAAAGGACAGAAAGAGAACATAAAGAAAGAAAGAAAGGAAGAAGGAAATAGAAAAAGTCTTAGTATGAATGATGCATGGTAAAATAGATATGGTACAAATAGAAAAAAAAAAATGTTGAGCACAGAAAGAAAAAAAGAAAGGAGATGAGGAACGAGGAAACAAAGCAGCATGGAGACTGGGAAAAAAAAAGAGAATGAAGAGGAAAAAAAAAAGAATGAAACGAAAATGGGACAGAAAACAGGATGGGGAGAAAAGCGATGCTGGCTGCAGACATGATGTTATGACTGCTTCTCCACGGACTTTGGCGCCCGAAACAGACAGTGAGACTGCATACAGGATTCTCGGAATAAATGGCCTGCAAGTGATGCTTCTTCGATGGCTTGAAATGTGGGAGAAAAGGGAGGGACAGGGGGAGAGAAGGGAAGAGCAAAACAAAACAAAACAAAACAAAAAAAAAAACAGAAAAGAAAAGAACTTTACGGTCGTGGCCCCACTGCAATATAAAACCCTGTTCAGTTTGTACACCCGTTTGCGTTGCCATGTAGCAAATAGATCCCGTTAAAAATTACCAAATTCTAGAATCTGTTTCAATAGTTAGTCTGACCACAGGACCTCATCAAGCGAGGAAGGAATGAGTGCGATGCAGTTTGTTCCGCTGAAAGATCATGAGTGGATAACGATCAACTTCAGGCGCTGGAGGAAAAGGATGGGCGTGGAGTGGGGTGGGGAGAGTTCTTTCTCAATGTTCGTGATGCAGGATTAAGGATCCAGGACACACAACGTGGCCACGTGGAACACCGACTAACCAACCGGCCTGCAAATGATGGACCAGTCACCAGAACCTGCAGAGAGATCTGTGCAACTCTCCCGAGGGACATCGCCAGCACGAGCTAAATTCCTAATGTAGCCACTGGATTCCAGATCAGATCAGCTGAACATTCTTTCCCTTTATGATGAGATAAAGTGGGGAACAGCCAGTCCTGGCAAAAACAGATTCTACCCAAACAGCACGGCAATATTGGTCCAACATTGCCCCAATATTGGCTGTAACATTGGGACAACATTGTAGTACAATATTGCTCCCGTGTTGGAAAGTGCAAATCGCCCTAACATTGGGGCAATATCGGATCTTGTATTGGATCCAATGTTTTTCGAACATTGCTGCAATATTGGTGCAACATTGGCCCATTGTTGTCTTAATATTGGCTAACCTTTGGATCCAACATTGCTCCAATATGAATCGTACATTCGGCCAATATTGGTCCATTGGTTCTGCATTGGATTCATCGCTGGTTCCAATGTGTATGCAATGTTGGTTGGTGTAGTATTGCTGGAATATTGGATTTTCATTGCATAATTTGAATGTGTCTCAAAAATCGATGCATCATTTATTGTACTCTATGGATGCTGCAAAATATTTCCTTTCACACTCATCCTTAAAGAAAACGCCCATTATGATCAGAATACCCCGGGAAACTTGCAGGATGCGTGGCACCATTTTCCATGGCAGCGCGCGATTCTGCCAGACAAGATGAAATTTCATCTCTGGTCATTTTCCGAATTGTTTTCCTTTGTGACCAATAAGAAGACATGATTCTCAACTTTTCAAATTGACGGTTTTGGTAACAAACTAAGCAAACAGAAATTTTATTACCTTGCGGTCGTAGACTGACTGTAAACTGACAATGATGGTTTCTGGCACCCAAACACAAAGAAAATTCTGGCTCCAGACTGCAAAAAGACCGGGCTTGGGTTCCGGGGAGACTGAACGTAGTCAAACGTTTGAATCAAAAATCATGTGATTGTAAGCCTAATCGAATCGTTCGAAAGAAAAATTACATCATGCTTACGGTCACGTGATTTTTGATTCAAACGTTTCGCCCCAGGAACGCAAGCCGGTAGTGCAGAATATAAATCTCGCGCCCCTTGTCTGCGATTCATAAGAATGGAATGATGACGTACTTTTTACAGCGCACGCGCTCGCAGACCGTGCAAAGAATCACGGCGGCCCGGCGCACGCACGCAAAGTATCATTGCATCAAACGCGGATCCAATGAAGAACAAATGTTCCTCGCAGAAGCCATGTTCGCTGCGGCGCCGCCCAAACTATTATCGCTTCAGCAATGCGGTGCAATATTGGCTCCACACACCAAGTGCCTTGACTTTGTGATTCCAATGCGGAGCTAATGTCCATGCAATATTGTCCCAATGTTAGAGGCTGTCTGGTAATGAAATTATGTTGATCTGTAGATTTCACTCTTGTAAACAAGTCACGTTTGTGCATGAAAAGAATGCACTTGTATTGGTCTATTTGTTGAAACAATGTCTCATTCTGTCTGTCACTCAGAACACAAGTACTTTCAAGCGCATAAAATCTGAGGTAGGTTATTCCAAAGCCATTCTTGAGTATTTTTCACAGTCCCCGGGAAAATTTTTTTCCGCCGGCTAATACCGGAAAGTTGCTCCTTTACCCCTAGGAAGAGAGAGGGGATGGAGCTGAAACTGTGATGTTTAAAAAAAAAAAAAAAAAAAAAAAAAAAAAAACTACACCACAAAATCAAGAAAACACTCTTCGAGTTCCCGGACCTACTACTCCCACGCGTCACAAGTGACTGTAATCATTCCTGACCGGACTTCACCGCCCCTGCCCCCCCCCCCCCCCCCCCCCCCCCCCCCCCCCTCCCCGTCCCACCTCCTCAGTCCCCACCCCGCCCCTCCCTTCCTTCCTCTGCCCTCCTTTCCTCGCCCTCTTCCAACCGTAAGCGAGACCAATCCTTACTTAAGTGCACGCGCACCCACCCACGTCGCGCATGCGTGCCCCTGAGTGCAGCAGGAACTGCTAACACACGTGACTGGTTTTGCGTTCATGGTGTCCGTGCATTCCTTCCCCTTTCATTATCCGCCTTCCCCGCCTATTCTTCGCGGCGGTGGGAAAGGAGAGGGGGATGGATGGGCGAGGGAGAGAGAAAGGGGAAAAGGCAGGTGCGGGGCAGCGCGGGGGGAGGGGAGGGGGGGGGGGGGGGCTACTAAGGGAATGCGCTGCGGAAGTGGACCACGTGACACCAAGGAAAGATGCCCTCGTTGTTTATCGATTTATTGACATTTTAAATCCAGTTTTCGTCTTTTCCCGCTGCTTCATGTCCGTAAGATTATACCTGCACCCTTTTGTCACAGACACAAACCAACCAACCAACAAACAAGCAAGCAAACTAACAAACCAACGCAAGCAAATGAATAAAAAAAACGGAAAAAGGCACGACAGCAAACCTCGATAGCAAGAAGTGCTGGGACTTTGATGGTGTGAGATATAAACATTTTTACAGTAGGCTCCATGACAACCTTGTTAAGCTATGTCCCACCGGATATGATCTTTGAACTTCTGAAAGAGGTCAACATTTTTCATCTAATGTCAATTTTAACAGAGGGAATTTTTTTTTCCACAAAATTTCCGGTGTGTTTTTAGGTTTATTTTAAAGAATTGTGTGAATTTCTCATTGTTTTGTTTTTGTTTTTTTTGAATGACTTGTGAGCTGACTTCAACGTGGTGACAGCCCTGATATGGCCCTTTGCGGTCGGCTGGGTTATAAGCCACATTACCTTACCTTACCTTCCAGATTAATGGGTTACATGATCACCATGATCGCCTTAAAAGATATTCCATGTCGTATTTGTAGTCCAGTTACCAGCATAGGCCAGGTTCCCCTTTACACGACGCCAATAACCCCTTCACATCCTTTTTTGTTAGAGGGGAACATCATCACATTAACTGTCTTGAAAAAAAAAAATCAATTTTATGCACGTAGTTTGCCTTTCTGATTTTTGTACCGCATGTAAGACGATGCTTTCCCAATGTGAATCTGATTGAGATTTTCTTATTATCTATTCTTTAAGTTGCGTTTATGGATGAAACATGTTATCCAACAAGGACCATATGTTCAGCTCTGACGCTGAATTTGTGCTGCCTGTTTTTTAAAATGCTTTAATTTTACATCATCCATCCCTTGCATCCCGCAAGTGAAGACCCTGCGTAGAAACCAGTTCAGTTCTTCCCACCCTTCAAAAACCATGTCTGTCACGAGGCATGATATACAATGAGCAATGACTGAGCTGTTGGTAATGATGAGTTAAATCTATGGTTTTGAAATGTTAGATTATGAAATATTTAACCCCCCCCCCCCCCCCCCCCCTCCCTCCCACCTTTCCAGCACTCCATCCTCTCCCTCTCTCCCAAGCCCGGAGGGTGTGAATCGTATGGCAGAGCGTTCTGTGTGCGCCTGAGTATCTCTCTCTCCTTTTTCAAAGTTAATATACGAGTGAATGCGTGCGAAAGAAACAGCGTGCATTTAGATAACATAGTTTGCACGGGAAGATGCTACATTACCAAGATGCAACGGGTTACATACCTTCAACAAAAATTCTGTTTTCAGTTTGCGTTTTTGCTGGAAGAAAAAAATAGCAGCAGCAGCAGCAACAACAACAACAACAAACAACAACAACAGCAGCAGCAGCAGCAGCAGCAGCAACAAAAAAAAAAAAAATTAGCAAATTCATAACATGTCTATGCTGACTAAAATGAAAAAAAGAAACTAAGACGTTAAAAATATGTACGCAGGATGCTTCTGTTGTAAGGTGGATGAAAAGATCAGCGTAAGAACGACAACAGATGACCTGAACAGCAACAGATGACCTGAACAAACAGATGACCTAAATAACAACAGATGACCTTAACGACAACAGATGACCTGAATAACAACAGATGACCTGAACAACAACAACAGTGACCTGGACAACAACCTGAGAACAGGTGACCTGAACGACAACAAATGACCTGAACAACAACAGATGACCTGAACAACAACAGATGACCTGAACAACAACAGCATGAAATCACAGATGAAGACTGCCACTTAATCAAACGAGATTTCTTGAGGCGATGCTAAATGCCGCTCGTCGTTCTTTCTTTCCTTTTTTCAAGTACGTCATTCTTCCTCTACAAATGATATTTTAACAAAACAACAACAAAATAAACAAACAAAAAACCCAGTAACATCCTCAAATGAAACTGTCGTAAATAACACAATAAACAGCAACAAAATGAACCGTACCTAAAAGGAAATCAATTGAAAGATGTCTTAGAAAACTTTTAAGAAAGAAATAAATGCGAACATATTATAAACACGCACAGACATCACATGATATGGCGGCGAGGAAGAACTGTGCACATGTGAGGGTTGAGAGGCATTGACCACCGTCCCCTGTTTGATTCAAAGATCAAAACTCCGCTCCCTTTGTGGGGTAGATGGGATTAATACTTGCCTGTCCATATCGAGAGTGTCCGCAGGAGTAGTATCAGCCTGCGTACGCAGAAGAAGAAGAAGATTAAAAGATCCTCTCTCTCTCTCTCTCTCTCTCTCTCTCTCTCTCTCTCTGTGTGTGTGTGTGTGTGTGTGTGTGTGTGTGTGTGTGTGTGTGTGTGCCGATAGTAACGCTTTCTGTACGTTTAGGCAGTGGAACGAAAGGGATGCAATCTAAGAAGCGTCCTTAACATACCCTTGACTAAACGGACAGTACGCGTTTTTGTTGGCAGAGAGAGAGAGAGAGAGAGAGAGAGTTCAGTTCATGTCGTTTATAGCTCAGCCGACTGCAAAGGACCGGGATCGTTTCCCCCATTGATGTCAACTCTAAAAAAAAGACTTGAAAACACCACACACACACAAATCAAACCAAAAACAAAATTTCTACAAACGCACCGACATTTCGAAAAAAAAAAAAAAAAAAAAAGAGCACTCTTCCTTCGAAATCGCACATCAGATGAAAAATGTTTACCTCTTTCAGAAACTCACAGCAGGTGGGACATCTCTGAACAAGTCTTTCATGGAGTCGGCTGTAAAGTGTTTATGCCTCACATCATGCAAGTCCCAATACTCAAAAGAACACGTTCCACAGTGAGTGGTACATCGCGTGGAATGACCACGGAACTTCTTTGACTTTTAAAAGATAAGTGTGTGTGTGTGTGTGTGTGTGTGTGTGTGTGTGTGTGTACAAAGGGCACAAGACTGTTTCTTCTGTACGGCTTCTGGTGAGTGATACACTGTGAACACTTTGTAAGGTTTGGATGGATTTGGAGGTGAGTTTAATATCTGTCTGCGACTTCACGCTTCTTGCTGGAGGTCTATGCTAAACCTGAGCTTGAAGGTTTCAGCGACAGAACTGTTTCCAATCGTTAGGAGCGACAGAAAAGCTGGTCAACCGGCTTTCGTGACATTCTTGGACAGTTGAACAAACGGCTTAATTTTTGGATGGATTACCGACACGCCCGTGAACCCAAGCAAAAAACTAGCAGCAAACGCTAGAAAACTGAAAGTCTATGTCAGAGAGAATGAGCTTGAAGGTTCCAAGAAGGTAGGAGCGTGCCACGGGAATGTGGTCAGACCCTTCTCCGTGACAAGCTGTGGAAAGTAGATTAAGCGGCTCCCTCACCAGACTCGGATACAGACACGCCTTTGAACCCAAGCAAAAAATGAAAACGCATAAAAGCAGAAAGGATGCCAGAGAGAATGAAATGAGCTTCGCGATAGAGAAGATGGCTCCGTGACGTGCCTCTGGAATGTGTTCGTATGAGTCCATGAGAAGTGGCTGTGGCGCAGAGAGAGAGAGAGAGAGAGAGAGAGAGAGAAAGACTGAGATTGAGAGAGATTGAGATGAAAGAGAGGAGAGAGAAAACGATAATCTATTCATAAAAGGCCACAGCCCCAAATGCTCAGTGCGGAAAGAGAGAGAGAGAGAGAGAGAGAGAGAGAGATGAGAGAGAGAGAGAGAGAGAGAGAGAGAGAAATGGCGCATTATGTGAGAGCTTTGAGAAGCACTGGCCACTGTGCTATCTTTGGTTCATTGATATCCTCTCTCTCTCTCTCTATCTCTCTCTCTCCCTCCCCCCCCCCCCCCCCCCCCCCCCCCTCCCCGCCCCGGTAAAGTAACATCTGTCCGTTTGGGCAGTGGGTCCCATAAGGACATCAAGTACCTAAGATGGAAAGGACGTAGGCCACGGTGAACACTCCCACTCACCGACACACACACACACACACACAACACATACACACACACACACACACACACACACACACACACACGCGCGCGCACACAGTTTCAGTTTCATCAAGGGCGTCACTGCGTGCGGACTAGTCCCATATACGCTACACCTCATCCCCTAAGTTTTTGAGACCACACTACGCGTGATTTTAAGCTGATGGACAGATGGATTAACAACTAAGATAGACAATTGAAGAAGAGGGTCTCGTGGCTACGACTCAGTGGATCTCTGACCAACGCATTAGCCCAACGCGCTGGTCAGACCTTGAGTGCCTACCTAACATGGTTTGTGTGTGTGTGCGCGCGCGCGCGTGTGTGTGTGTGTGTGTGTGTGTGTGTGTGTGTGTGTGTGTGTGTGTGTGTGTGTGTGTGTGTGCACGCGCGTAGTGAATGTACACGTGTGTATGATGTGTGGGCACGCGCGCACGCGCGCACACACACACACACACACACACACACACACACACACACACACACACGCTCACACACACACACACACACACACGCACGCACGCACGCACACACACACGCACAAACACAACTACACACACACACACACAAACGCCCCCGCGCGCGCGCGCGCTCTTGCGCCTGCGCGCCTCCCACACTGGCACCAGAGGGAAGAAGAGTACATGAATCAGTATTTTGTCTTGGACGAGCGCCTGCCTGGAGCGCGTGCGGCCGTTCCTTGATGCTGACCTTGTGTCCGACGTCTTGCACGATTGACCGAGTATCTATCTTTCCGGCGGAGGTGCGTGTCCGAGTTGACCAGCGGGGCATGAGGCAAGGTGAAGTGGCTGCAGCCACTGTCCCTCTGCCTAGCGTTTGTTGTTTGTTGGCGGTGTTGTGTTGATGTCCAGACACACTGGTGTCGCCGAAGCGTCCCGCTGTGTCCACTGAGCCCAATGTGTTCATTTTGTTCTTTCAGCGAGGTGAGACGGCGAGGGGTGTGTGTGAGAGAAAGAGATTACGTGTGTGTGTGTGTGTGTGTGTGTGTGTGTGTGTGTGTGTGTGTGTGTGTGTGTGTGTGTGTGTGTGTGTATATATATGTGTGTGTGTGTGTGTGTGTGTGTGTGTGTGTGTGTGAAGAGAGAGAGAGAGAGAGAGAGAGAGAGAGAGAGAGAGTGAGAGAGAGAGAGAGAGGGAGGGAGGGAGGGAGAGAGAGAGAAAAAGATTGTTGTGTGTATGTGTGTGTGTGTGTGTGTGTGGGGGGGGGGGGGGGGTCAGGTCGGTATTGTTGTTTTGGAGGAGGAGGCGTCGGCGTGGGTTGGCTGTTTGTTTTTGACCGTTGGCTCAGCGGGAAGATTCCCGACTGATACACCCTCCGTTTAGTTGAGTGAAAATTGAACAGAAGTTCCTATTAACCTCCTCACGTGTTTGTCCATTTCCCCCCCCCCCCCCCCCCCCCCCCCCCCAAAAAAAAAAAAAAAAAAAAATTGCTCCAAGAGAAACTTCCGAGAGAGCTTGACAGAAGGTTTCAAGACAAGACCCTTCCTACCCCACCCCCCTTGAGGCACGAGTTTCAGCCCTGAACTCCCTATGTCCTGTGGGGTCGAGTCGCCTCCCGGTCATGATTCCTTCATGCCCTTCTTCTGACAGACTAGGCTTTTCATCCTGGCGCTTCCGGGGTTCGATCCGGATTCCTTTGGATGGAGGGGCGTGTCAAAGCGATGCCTTTTTAGACAGGAGTCTTACCCACGTCGCCCATGAGACGCCTGTCCTGAGCTGCAAAATGTAAGCCTCGCGAAGTTTTGATCCTCCTTGACCAGATCCAGCTGATACTCTTTATACAAGTACAGAGCGTCACAAATTCGCCCGGTACGAACATCTACCTCGCCGTGACTTTCTGTTCCAGACCATTCTGCCTGGTGCAGAGGAGGGTGGATCTCCCAGGGGCGTGCCGACTGAGAGGTCCTGGGCGGACAGGGTACAATATCGGAATGCCGACGCCACCTCTACCGTGTTGCCTATGACTGAGACCAGCGGGGCCATGGAGATGCCTGACCGGTCCAGCGCCGGTCACACCACACACTGACCTTTGGTCAGGGACCGGGGACGACAGCAGCAGCAACAACAGCAGAGAGACGTGGTAGCTGATCACTTGTGTGTGTGTGTGTGTGTGTGTGTGTGTGTGTGTGTGTGTGTGTGCGCGCGGGGTGGGGGGGGGCGGGGCGGGGGGGGGGGGGGGGGGGGTCATATATCCGACCACGCCGCGCCAAAAAGCAAGGTGAACGGCACATGTGAGAGGACACAGGAACGGACATTCCCACTCGGGGCTGATATCAATTAGTGTTCGAGGGAGAGACAAGATCGCTGAATAGAAATAATGCTGCCTTCAGTATCTCGGAGAATCGGAGAGTACACACGGGTACGTACGCGTGTGTCGGGGAAGGGGAGGGGGGAGGGGCGGGGACAAGGGAGGAAGGACAGGAGGGGTGGGAGGGGGAGGGGGGGGGATAGGGGGATAGGGGGGGGGGAAAGGAGGGGACGGGGTGCGAGGGATACAGGCTTCTCAAAACACATGTCAATGATGAACAAAGAGGAGGGAACGGAGGAAGGAGAGGGGGCGGGGTGGGGGTGGGAGGAAAGGGGGCGGAGATAGAGGAGAACGGGGATGGGTGGTGTGGAGGAGGGGAGGCTGGGGAGGGTGGAGAGGGGGGGGGGGGGGGGGGGGGGGGGGGGGTCACACGGGGAGGGAGAAAGAGGAAGAGATTGACAGGTCCGTTTGGCCGAGAATCATGATCTTTGAGGTGAGTGGATGGGATAGCAAGTTGGCAGTGAACCAGTATCAATGTATTGTATGTATGGCGGGGGGGGGGGGGGGGGGGGGGGGGGGAAATAACCAAGGAAGAAAAAGAAGAGAAAAGAAAATACAGTCATGGTATTTCCAGCCTGGCTGACTGCAAAGGTCGCAACAGGTCCGCGGAGGAAAGACAGTTATGTAAGAAGACATGGAAGAAGGGGGAAAAAAAAAACGGAAAGCAACAAAAGTAGACTGACAGAGATACAAACAACAGGCATTTAGACAAGTACCTTAACGAGATGTTTGTACACATACAGACATATAGACTCACTGTCAGACATACAGACAAAATAAAAACAACCTAAATGGACAGCCACCTAGGCAGCCAGCTAGATAGACAGATAGACAGATAGATAGATGGACAGATAGATAGATAGACAGATAGATAGATAGATAGATAGACAGATAGACAGATAGATAGATAGATAGATAGATAGATGGACAGATAGACAGATAGATAGATAGACAGATAGATAGATGGACAGATAGATAGATAGACAGATGATAGACAGATAGATAGACAGATGGACAGATTTGATACATAACTAGATAGAGAGAAAACAAAGACATGAATGTGACAGATAGTCAGCTAGATAGATGGATGGATAGACAGAGAGATAGATGAACAGGTTTGTAGATAGACAGATAGATTGATAGATGTGATGCATGGATAGATAGAGATAGATAGATAGATAGACAGATAGACAGATAGACAGATGGATATGATGCGTGGACAGATAGATAAACAACTTTCAGATGGATGGACGGGAAACCGACAAAAGCAACAAAAAGAAGAAGAAGAAAAAAAAAAAACCAACAACAACAACAACAACAACAGCAATAAACAGATTAACACGTTGATTTTTGTTACAACCTTTTTTTTTTTTCAGCCGTCGCATGTTTCCTGCCCTCCAGTGAGATTACTGGCGGCGCTGCTCATTTCGGCTTCCTCTTACACAGCTACACCCCGGAAGTTAGCGGCTTGGACTTAGACCGAATAAACGTGTTTCTCTCTCTCTCTCTCTCTCTCTGATACCCCCGATGATCACAATTACCCTTCCTCTTCTCCCCCATGCCCCTCCGCCATACCCACCCCCCCCCCCCCCAGTGCCACCACTTCATCGTCACTACCAACCCACTCCGCCTTCCGTTACCCCCAACCTTACCCCCTCCCACCCACCCGCTCCACACAAGCAACCACCATCACCTCCTATCCTCTTGCCAGTCTTCTCTCCCTCCCCCCCTCCTCCTCCCCCTCCCCCCCCACCCCCCTTTCCAGGATTCCTGATCTCTCTCCCCCATCTTCTTCCGTTACTTGGCAGTTCAGGCTATTTCTCCTCTTTTCGAAGGAAACCCGTTGCTCGCTTGGTATATAGCTACTTCTTCTCCTCTTTTATTTTCTAAAACAGGAAATGTCAATATGAAGGGAAAGGAAAGAGTGTGGGTGTGTTAACAGCGGGAATCGATACGGTATAGCTGCAGGCGATGCTGCCGACTCGGAGAGGGGGGTGGGGGTGGGGGGTCTGACGATAAAGCACCAACAAAAGGACACGGCAAAAAGACAATAAAAGGCCAGCCAAACAGGCAAAAGGGATGGTGGAGATGCTTTCTTTCTGCTGAGCACCGTCGGAGGCGTGATTAGATCCATACTGAAAGTGAGAAGGAAAGCAGAGGAAGATCGAGAGAGGATCATGATACCGATACTTGCCGAGTCGTGTTCAACGTAATGTGGTGCTTAGCTCGCTCAGAACGCTCTCTCTCTCTCTCTCTCTCTCTCTCTCTCTCCCCCCCCTCCCTCCCTCTCCCTCTCTCTCTCCCTCTCTCTCCCTCTCCTCTCTCTCTCTCTCTCTCTCTCTCTCTCAGTTCAACAGTGGCATGACCATTTGGGGGGCGTTTTTTCATAGTTTTGATAAGAAGATTAAGGAAGAAGCGGCCGGTGTGGTAGAAGAGAATGAAATGGAGCCATTATTTAATCAACCTATATCCAGTGAAGAACTCGTTGCTGGTATTAAACAATTAGAATTAGTGAAGAGTGCAGAACCAGATAGAATCATAGCAGAAATGTTGAAGAATGCAAACACAACTGTAATCGATTTCCTTGTTCAATTATTCGCCCAACTTTTTGATAATAGTAGCTTTCATTCAGAGTGGGAAAAATCTATTATTATATCAGTTTATAAAAAAAGAGAGACCTAAACAATCCCGACAACTATCGTGGAGTATCACTTACCAGCATTTTAAGTAAAATCTACACCTACATGTGTACTAAATACTTAACTGAATGGGCTGAAACTGAAGAAAAAATAGTGGAGAACAAACAGGTTTTAGAACCAATTACCGCACCACAGACCACATATTTACACTTTATTCTTTGATTAAAAAACATCTACTCTGTAAGTCGAAGCTCTACATTGTATTTGTAGATTTCAAGAAGGCCTTTGACTCGGTAAATCGGAATGCTCTGTGGAATGTACTCCGTAAAAGTGGTGTTAATTATAAATTGTACATGGCTATTAGAGGTGTCTACAACTCAGTGCTTGCATGTGTGCGTGTGAAGAGTGAGTATTCAGATTATTCTGATTGTCCAAATGGAGTAAAACAAGGATACTTGTTGAGTCCACAGTTGTTTTTCTTTTTGTTTTTTATTTATAAACGAACTGGCTGTGAAATTGTCCTACAAAAAGGAAGACATGGCATCCAGATAATACCTGGAGCAGTTGAATTATTTTATTACTGCATGCTGATGATGTTGTTCTTCGGTCCGAAACACTTGTAGGTTTGCGAAACCAACTAAGTGTATTGAAAGATGAAGCGGATCGCTTAGGTGTATAAGTTAACATCGATAAGACGAATATAGAGGTCTTAAGAATGGGTGGCCACCTATCAGTGCATGAAAAATGGTCTTATGGATATGCAGATGTTCAAGTAGTTAATTCATATAAATATCCTGGAATGATATTTTCAACAAAATTAACTTTCCGTTGTGCATGAGAAGAATCTCTAAGAAAAGGGAAAAAAGGTACTATTGAAATTCTGAAATCCCTGAGAAAACTGAATTGTACAGACTGTGGTATATTTTGGAAAATGTTTGATGCACAGATAAAATCTCTTCTTACATATGCAGCTGAAATTATGGGGCTTATATGAAAATTCGCAGATGGAAGTGCATACGTATGCTATGAAGCGTTTCCTTCGAGTACTTATTCATTCATCCAACATCGTTTTATACAGACAGATGGACAGATACCCTTTGTATATAGGTACATTTGTGTGAAATCTATTAAGTACTGGTTGAAGATCTTGAAGCTACCCCAGTCCCGTTTGAGCAGGCAAGCCTGTGATATGATGCTTTTAAAAATGGAAAAAGGTAAAGAAACCTGGGCTCATAAAGTACGGAAAGTCCTTTCAGAACAGGATTTTGGAATAGTGCGGATGACCCAGGAAGTAGGAAATGAGCAACAGTTCATTGCGGAATTTAAAGACAGGCTTATTTGTTCTAACAGAACTGGCACTCAGATATGGAAAGTAAAGACAAATACCGATGGTTTTTCTTTTAAAAATGTGTTTCATTCTGAAAAGTTTCTCAAATGTCATAACAGATAAATGGCACAGAACACATTACGCAAGATTCAGGTTGAGAACTTTAGGTTTTTAATGCGAACAAAAGATGGTTGAATGTGAAACATTTACAGAATCTCCTTGTCCTGCATGTAGACACATTATTGACGACGAAGAACACTTTCTGTTCCACTGTACTGCTTATAATAAAGTGCGGACAAATTTTTCTTTTTCCAGTTAGATATAGCGAAAAGACAAGATGTCGCTGTCATGTTATCATCAGATGATGACTCAAGGAAATGATACGAATTTATTTGTTTTTGTAAACTTTGATTTGATATACACTAGAAATGAATATGTACTATTTGTTTGCAGGAAAGGAAGAGGTAAATGTTATTGTTCTGTTACCCCCTCCCCCCTTGTCAAAAGACCTCTTTGGTAATGACAATAAAATATCAAAGTGACAAAGTATCCCTTCTTCTCCTCTCATTCTTCCTCTCCTCCTCCTTCCTTCTTCTCCTTCCTCTCTCCCCCTCTCCCACTATTTTCCTTATACAGCCTTCTTTCCTTTCTTTCTGACCCCCACCTCCTCCTTCTTGTCCTGTCCTTTCTTTCCTTCTCTTCTGTTCATTTTTGCCTCCTTCTTTTTTCGTTGAATTTCGATCGAATTTACTTTTACCTAATATCTTTTATTTCACACACTCTCTCTCTCTCTCTCTCTCTCTCTCTCTCTCTCTCTCTCTATATATATATATATATATATATATATATAATATATTGTTGTGTGTGTGTGTGTGACACACACACCACAGAGAGAGAGAGAGAGAGAGAGAGAGAGAGAGAGAGAGAGAGAGAGAGAGAGAGAGAGAGCATCATCTTTGAGGGCTGACTTAACGAGGTGAGAAACAACACTCACTCGTATGGCCATTTGCGGTCGGCAGAGCCACAAGAAACATGAACTGCATGAGTTGAATAGCATATGGGGACAGTCATAGGAGAGAGAGAGAGAGAAAGAGAGGGGAGAGAGAGAGAGACAGAGAGAGAGAGAGAGAGAGAGAGAGAGAGAGAGAGAGAGAACCTTTATTCAATCAAAGATTGAAATTTTGGCTGAGAGGGTGTATAGGGGGGATTTTAGGCAGAGAGGGGGGGAGATGGAGAGAGAGAGAGAGAGAGGGGGGGGGGGGGAAGGAAGGGAGAGAGAACGACCACAGAAAACCTGT
Organism: Conus betulinus; assembly: GCA_016801955.1. Taxonomy (NCBI): domain Eukaryota; kingdom Metazoa; phylum Mollusca; class Gastropoda; order Neogastropoda; family Conidae; genus Conus; species Conus betulinus. Next base: position 354,276 of record JADBJO010001067.1, on the reverse strand, counting down.
ATTCGATCAAGGATTGGTGTTTTAGACAGACAGGAGGGAGAGGGAGGATTTTAGGCACAGAACGGGGGAGGGGGAAGGGGAGAGAGAGATGGAAGAGAGAGTATGGCTTAGGCTGGCGAAGATGAAGGGGAGGAGGATGCAAGGTGTTACACATACACACACACACACACACGCGCGCATACACACACGCGCGCGCTATCCCCCCCTATCTCCTCTGGCTCTCTCCATACGCTCACACTATCGTTTCTTCCCCAACTCATCATTCACCCTGTCTTGTCATCGCCAGCCCCCCCCCCCCCCCCCCCCCCCCCCCCCCCCCCACTTCCCCCCCCCCCCCCCCCCCCCCCTAGCTCACCACCCCCCCCCCCCCCTCAACACCACTTCATCCTCCTCTCCATCCTAGCTCACCACATCTTCCCGTTTCTCTCTCTTACTTAATAATAACAACAAAACGACTTCTTCGCACTGAAATGGAAAATGTCAAAGTTTGAAGAGAGAGAGAGAGAGAGAGAGAGAGAAAACAGACAGAGACAGAGAGAGACAGACTGACAGGGACAGAGAGACACACAGAGAGAGAGAGAGAGAGAGAGAGAGAGAGAGAGAGAGAGAGAGAGACACAGACAGAGAGAGACAGACTGACAGGGACAGAGACACAGAGAGAGAGAGAGAGAGAGAGAGAGAGAGAGAGAGAGAGAGAGAGAGAGAGAGAGAGAGAGAGAGAGAGAACACAGACAGACAGACAGACAGATGGAAAGAAAACGCGGGTGTTTCGCAGGCGCAGAATCAACGCAAGGGTTGCTGGCACTGTGGATTACAGAACAGTAGCGAGACCACCACCACACACACACAAAAAAAGAACACAGGGAAGTGATGAGGGGGTGAAAGGGGGGAAGCGGGGTGTTCGTAGGGAGGGGGTTGAAAAAGGGGAGGAAAAAAAAAAGGAGGAATGAAGAAGGTCTTGGAAAGTGTACAGGAAGCCGCGAGATAATCGATTGCATTGAAGCTCCCACAAGAGACGTACGAAGCTGGCGGGATAACTGATGCGGTTCTTTACTGTCTTTGCGGTTCTATGTGGTGTGTTTTATTTGTTAGACTGGTGCCTGCACGGCAGTGATACGAGCTGCATGCCGAACGAGAGAAAAGGGCCTAACAGTCGTGATGACACAACGATGCTGTACAGTACATACACAGTACCATATTTACTTGTTTACATGTTTCTCAACTGACCTACATGCATGTCAAATACACAATCCGAAACAATTGTAGTGTCCAAAAAAATGTAGTAGGGTATTCACGTTGTTTTTTCACTTTTTTTTTTTTTTTTTTTTTGGTGAAAGTGGCATCACACACACACTCTGGAACCCGAGAAGTGGTGAATGTCCTGCTTGATTGGCTCACTTTCACGCACCCGGTTGGCTTGGAGCATGGATACACGTGATACGCGTAACGCGCGCGACAAACACATTGGAGTGGGGGGGGGGGGGGGGGGGGGGGGGGGGGGGGAGGGGGGGGGGGGGGGGGGGGGGGTGGTCTAGATTTGCGGGATCAACCTGTATGTGGAGAGAAAAAACGAGCAAGCAGCGTATTTACCTGTAGAGATAGGAAAACAAACAAGTAACGTAACTCTTTCTCCCATGAGGAAATCAATTACACGCCCATTAGTTCCATACAAATCTGCTTACGACACCTTATTGTCTGGCAAAACCTGCCAACGCAGAGCACGAAAAACAAACGAGGAGTCATCCCCCCCGCTTCGCTCCCCTGTCGCTCCCGCCAAGGTGCAACCTTCCCCATTTGCCCTGTACCTGACGCACCTACACAGGAACAACAACTGGAGAAATGAACCAACACAAATCAACGCTTATTCATGACCGGCACGGAGTTTTCGATCTTGATTAGAGTCAAACAAACAAGAGACGAACAGTAACAAACACAGGTAGCTTTGGTTTGACTGGTACGAAAGGAAATCTCACATGAAGCAGGGAACAGTAAACAGTAAATTACGAACAAGCAGCGTAATTCTGTCTCTCATGATGACATTAATTACACGCCCATTAACTCCAAACGAGTGCTGCTTACGAATGCGGCACCGCACCGAATCGCCTTGCAGAAGTGCCAACACAGAGGACAGAACAAACCAGGAGTCATCACCCCCCCCCAAAAAAAAAAAAAAAAAAAAACAAAACAAAACAAAACAAAACAAAAGAAACAAAGGATGTTCCACGCTTGCTACGAGTTCGGATCAGCCGGGATCACCAGGAGATGCGTCCCATTCTCGCCATGGCCGGCGACGATTCCAGACCACTCTCATGATGGGCATCTGTGGAACATCCTTGGGAGGCGCTTCAGAGCCGGAATTCTCCTTCCACAGGACCTTAGAGTCCCCCGGCAAGTGAACCTTGCAGACAATCCATCAGGGCAAGGTCACGAGGCCTCTGCAGAACATGAATCGTCGCTCCACAGCCTGCTCCAAAGCAGCGGAGCTCCCGAACGCTATTGAGACTGTCCGAGACACACAGTGTAATGTGGGAAGTTAATTCGTTTGGTAGTTTGATTACAGTTTTTGCCACGCTGCTGGTCCGTAAGTTTCAAAATCAATGTTGTCATCGTTACGACTGATTGGAGGAATGCTGTTTTAGTGTATGACTGATTCTCCACACAAAACTGTAAACTTTGGTAAAGATCCACTGAACAATTCACAAATTATCTGGAGAAGGGCGCGAGCGCGTGCCCGCGCGGGCACACACACACACGCACACACACACACACACACACACACACACAACAGAGAGAGAGAGAGAGAGAGAGAGAGAGGGGGGGGGGGAACGGACCAATACATTTTTTCTGCCCAAAGGACATCAATAAAACCACAGAGGGAAGACCAAATCAAAGCTGACACGGATGCTGCTTCCGCTGGTCTTAACCAGAAAACCCGTGGCGGAAACAAGTGAGGTTTGGGGGAAAAAACAAAAAAGGTAGGGGGTGAGGGGCGATGCGGGGGGTAACTCACGAGACGACATCAACTGTCTGGCGCCTTGATGCGCAGATCTGTGAACCTAGAAAGTCAGATGATGATAATCATTTGGTGACATTTAAAGCACTGAATCAAATGCTCCCAACTAAAGGTTGCCGAGTTCTTCACAGCATGGGGTCTTCTTCTGGAGGGAGAGAGAGGGGTGGGGAAGTGGAAGCGGGCGCAGAGCGGGGATGCTAGGGGTGGGGGTGGGGGTGGGGTAATAAGTGTAGGAGACAAGAGTACGAAGTCAAGAATGGCTCACGTAAAAAGAGGGACTTCATGTTTTCAGCATTTAAGCTATGAGACGTTTACAGGACAAATGGACGGACTATCACGCAACATCCTACCAACGTAAGACTCTCTCTCTCTCTCTCTCTCTCTCTCTCTCTCTCTCTCTCTCTCCATAAGACCGACTTTACGCTCATAAGGAAAAAACGTACTAAGAAGTATTAATGTATAATCAAGATAGAATTCTGCATGTACATACTGTCATGGAAGAATGTTTGGTTGCAGTCATGGTAAATTTTGTTCTAATTATATAAAATTGATTGACTTTTTGTTGCGTACTCATGTGAATAGGCTGATGGCCTCACATTATTAAAGTCACGAGTCACGAGTCAGGAGTCTCTCTCTCCATAAGCATTCTTATGTATGTGCAGACAAAGTATTTGCATGGTATGTGGACTGGGACGAAGGAGGAGGATAGGGTGACGAAGTTTATAGCGAAGGGACAATGCCTACACAATGTATCATGGACGCGTTTTCGCTTCTTTCTTTTTTTTTTTTACTTTTATATGCTTTTTTTTCTGTCGTAAAGGGATTATGTTAGCGTCATTTCTTTTTTTTTTTTTTCTCTCTCCCCCCTTTTTTTTTTTTTTTTTTTTTTTTTTTTTTTTTTTTTCGGCTCGGCTATTATCATAATTATTTTTTCTATTTTGGTCGAGAGCTGGGTGTAAAAAAAACGCACGAACCTGGTTGTCTATTGCTCTAGTTAAAGGACTCTCTCTCCCTCTCTTTCATTCTCTCTCTCTCTCTCTCTCTCTCTCTCTCTCTCACGTCTCTCTATTGCTAACTTTTTTATAGTGTAGCTCATTTGATAGCGCTAAAGGCATTTATAGAGAGCGAGTGAGAGAGAGAGAGAAGAGAGAGAGACCGCAGCGAGGAGAGAGAGAGAGAGGATGAGGAGAGAGAGGAGAGAGAGAGAGAGAGAGAGAGAGAGGAGAGAGAGAGAGAGGAGAGAGAGAGGAGAGAGAGAGGAGA
>JADBJO010001067.1:322500-337500 GCA_016801955.1 Conus betulinus | reverse complement strand
AAGAGAAAATCACACGCACGAAGCACATACACAGCAGCAGCAACTGGAGAAATGAACGAACACAAATTAACATTTATTCAAGACTGGCACAGCCTTTTTGATCTTGTGTATAGACAAACTCTCTCTCTCTCTCTCTCTCTCTCTCTCTCTCTCTCTCTCTCTCTCTCTCTCTCTCTCTCCCTCACACTCTCGGGTCATCTCTCTCTCTCTCACTCCCTCACACAGGGAACGAACAGTAACAAATACAGTAATTTCGGTTTGCTTGGTGGTATAAAAGGAAATCTTAAGCGAGACTGGGAATAGTCAACAGTAAATGATGAACAAATAAGGCAATTCCTTCTCCCGTGATGAAATCAATTACACGCCCATCACTCCAAACGAATGCTGCTAACGACGGTTGAGCGGTCAGTTACCTGTAGCCCCCTTTTGCAGCCAGCCATTGGACCCTCAAAGACAGAGGCCAGATGCAACACACACAGACAGCCGTCATGGAAGCAATGCGGGGTTCTTCTTGCACGTAGTTCAATCTATATTTCTCCACGGTTCCACCTCAAACTGAACTGTGAACATGTTGCGCGACTCAAATGGCTTAATGCTTGCTATTCAGTGACTCTACATTCAGTTTAAAGGTCGAAACGGTAAATGTAGCGAATCGTAAATTAAGATGCTTTTTATGGGACAACTTAAACTGAATTTTCTAAGAAAGCAATTCAAGTTTCACAAAACGATTGAATCGTGATTCTGCCATTAACCGTTCGATTCAGGACGAATCTATTGATGTGTGATATGTATGGCTTCGCAATCTACGTGAATAAATGGGTAATCAAATAGAAGCATTAGAAACACGCATGCTGACAAGGCAAGCCAGTCATGTTGGCCACCGCTGAACGACTGTGCAAATTGCTGCCGGAGAAAGCAAAGTAGCTTTAATATCATCGGCCTACTTCTGTTCTTTGAATTGCTTGTCGGAACATTGGAATACATGTCTTTACAGGTCGACTGCAGTGGCAATAGAACATCAGCTTAAAGAATTTTGACGCAAGCGAAAGTAAAAAAATAAAAAGTAGTAAAAATGATGCAATCGTAAAGACTAATTCACAATGGAGTTTAGATCAAACTGGCGGTCCGTTACTGTAATTCAGAAATAACAGAATTCAATCAAAGTGCATGATTAATACACACGGGGACGTAGATTAGGCTGTGAAAAAGACAACAGGGCGTTTCGTTATTGTGGCGGCAATCCAAATTGAAATGACCGTTGCGCCAGTGTCTTTGGTAAAGTAGGTCACTGGGTAGCTGGTCACTGTGTCATGGTGAAGCAGGTTGTTTGAATTAGGTGTCTGCTCTACGAGAGTGTAGCGAGCGGAACGCGCTCGGTTACATACTAAACTTACGAACGACAATAGGATCAGTGTAAGGCAACAACAAGCATGGTTTGAAAGGTTATCTTTATACACCTGGTTTGGATGAACGTTTTTTCCCAGCAGTAGACAGCAATTCGCTGCCAAGGACAAAATTGTAAAATATCTTCATTAGACACTGTGCATAAAATACCATAAATTACAATCAGTAAACACTTCATTTGTACCTACAACGTGTGAACGGCCAAATGGACCTGATCTAAATTTTGCTGTAATTGCACACTGATGATATCTCTCTCCATATTTATCAACAAAGACAGCTGGAAGTCAGGATTACTGCTGGCTTGTTCTGTATTTAGAAAGAACCCTTGGATCTTTCACGCCACAAAATATGCTCATTCCAGTTGTGCCCACATGGTGGCAACTTTTGATGCCCAACATTAATGAAGCTCTTTATGCATCCGGCACCCTGACAAATCCACACAAGCTCAAACCCATACTCCTCAAGCAATAGCCAAGCTGGTATTACCAGTGTTGTCTATGTAATTAAACATATTATAAGCTTTAAACGAGTGGTCTAAAATCTTCCATGGTATCCATTCTGATCCACTGTGAATATTAAACATAGATGGGATGACAGTTAGTTTCACCGTGCACTAAATCATTAGAAGTTCTGAAATGTTAAAGGACAAACTAAAGAACAGATTCATAGTGAACTGCTGCTCAAACAGACCCCATATTTCTGAACCATTTTGGACAACGAGTTGCACTTGTGAATCAAGAAAGTTTTCAGCAACAGCTCGCTAGAAATCTTGTTGAGAAAGTACATCGTCTGCACTATAGATAAAATGTTCATGGCTCCACTAGAAATAACATCTTTACATGCAGCAACAAAGCTCAATGCAGTAGAACATTCCTAACTCATAACTTAGAGTAACTTTATTTATCTCAAAAGAGTAACTGAAATGTCTTGCAGATTTAATTACAGGCATTAGGGCACCGTCATGTGTCCACCTTTCCAGCGCAACCAAAAACCACACATGCATGAAAAACACTTATACTGCTTGTTTTCAAGTTTACTTTAATGTGTTACTTACTTACTTTCGCCTACAGCCCCTTCTGGGGCATAGGCCGCCGACAAGGGTCCTCCAGGCATCACGGTCCAGGGCGATTCTCTCCAGCTGGTTCCAGGTTTTCCCCAACGCTGTCACGTTTGCCTGCAGGTCTCGGCGCCAGGAGTTCCTTAGGCGGCCTCTCTTTCTTTTCCCCTGCGGGTTCTAGAACAATGCCTGCCTGGTGGTATTGTCGGCAGGCTTTCTTAGGGTGTGGCCTATCCACCTCCATCTCCTTTGGGGAATCTCTCCATCGGCTGGCTTCTGGTTCGCCTGTTGCCACAGGTCCTCGTTGCTGATCCTGTCTGGCCAGTGGATCCTCAGTATCCACCTCAGACAGGAACTGATGAAAGTCTGGATCTTGTTGGTAATGGTAACTGTGGTTCGCCACGTCTCAGCTCCATAAAGAAGTACTGATTTGACGTTGTTATTGAATATCCTTATCTAGGTTTTCTTGGCGATGACATTTGAGTTTCCAGATATTCTTCAGCTGGAGAAAGGCTGCTCTCGCTTTCCCGATTCTGGCTCTGACATCAGACTCTGTACCACCTTGTATGTCGACGACGGTGCCAAGGTAAGTGAAGTTGTCACCTCCTCCAGCGCGTTGCTTTCAGGCATGATGGGGTCTTGGTTTGTGGCATTGGCTTTCATGACTTTGCTCTTTCCTTTGTGGATGTTCAGTCCAATGCTGGATGAAGTTTCTGCCACTGTTGTGGTCTTGTTTTGCATTTGTGGCTGGGTGTGGGAAAGAAGGGCCAAATCATCGGCAAAGTCTAGGTCGTCCAGCTGCTTCCAAAGGAGTCCACTGGATGCCATTGCGCTTGCCTGCAATTGACGTCTTCATGACCCAGTCTATAGCGAGAAGGAACAGGAACGGTGAGATAAGGCACCCTTGTCTCACCCTGATTTCACTTCAAAAGCATCTGTAAGTTGATTTCCATGTACAACTCAGTAGGTCATCCCCTCATAACAATTTCGGATGATGTTGATGAACTTCTCTGGTATACCTTAATGTCGCAACAGCTTCCAAATGGATGCTCTGTCGACACTGTCGAAAGCCTTCTCATAATCGATGAAATTGATATACAATGGTGAGTTCCACTCCGACGACTGCTCAAGGATGATGCGGAGTGTGGCAATCTGGTCGGTGCAGGATCTGTCCTTGCGTAAGACCGCTTGCTGATCTCCGAGATGTGCGTCTACCTGGTCCTTCATCCTTTCCAATAGGATTATGTTGAATACCTTTCCTGGAACTGACAGCAATATGATGCCTCTGTAGTTGGTGCATGAGCTGAGGTCACCTTTCTTCGGCAGTTTGATCAGGTAACTTCTTTCCATTCTGTTGGGACCTGTTCTTCCTCCCAAATTCTTGCAAAAAGAGGGGTGTAATGTCTCTACTATGTTTTCTGTATCCATCTTCAAAACCTCAGCAGGTATATTGTCTGGGCCTGCAGCCTTTCCGTTCCTTAGGTTCTTTATCGCCTCTCTGATCTCTTCTCTGGTAGGTATGCCGCAGTTGATGGGAAGATCATTCTCAGCTGGCTGGATGTCTGGTGGATATGCCGGCATTGGCCTGTTTAGTAGCTCTTCAAAGTGCTCTTTCCATCTCTGTTTCTGTCCATCTTCACCTTGTATTGCCTTTCCCTCATTTTCTTTCACGGGTCTCTCTGGCTTGCTGAACTTTCCTAACAACTTCTTCGTGGTGTCGTACAAGTTCTTCATGTTGCCAAGTCTCGCTGCCTCTTCTGCCTCCACTGCTAGATTCTCAATATACTTCCTCTTGTCTGCCTTCACACTTTTCTTTACTTCTTGGTTAACTCCTGTATACTGCTGCTGAGCTCTGGTTTTCCCTGTTCTTGTCCGACTGTTGTTGACTGCCGCCTTCTTCTGCTTTCTCTCTTCTATTTTCTCTAAAGATTCTGCCGAGATCCACTTCTTTTGATTCTGTTTTTTTTTATGGTCTAGTACAACTTTACAGGTTGTAACCCAAGCCATTGCTCCCAACCTCTCATCAATTGTCTCTTCTTCCTCAAGCAGCTCTTGCAGGATCTGGTAGCGGTTTAAAAAGTTCAGTTTTGAATTCCTCTTTTTTTGTGGGTCCTTTAGAGGGACTGTGTTGAATTTTTGACGATAGGAGATTTCCCCCGTCCAGTTTTTTTTTCAGTTTCAGTTTCAAGCGCCCTGTGAGCAGATGGTGATCTGAAGCGACATCTGCTCCTCTCCGGACGCGGACATCCAAGCGCGATCTCCTGAACTTCTTGTAGATGCATATGTGGTCAATCTGATTTTCAGTTGTGTGATCGGGAGAAACCCAGGTGGCCTTGTGGATTCTCTTGTGTGGGAAGTTGCTTCCTCCCATGACGAGCTCACTTGTGGCGCACAGGTCTGCAAGCCTCTCGCCATTGTCGTTCATGTCACCCAGCTCATACCGCCCCATGATCTCCTCATAGCCTGTGTTATCGCTGCCAATCTTGGCGTTGACGTCTCCCATGGCAACAGTGATGTCTCTTCCAGGGAAACTCTGAAGAACTGTTTGGAGTCTATTGTAGAAGTCGTCCTTGTCCTCCTCCTCACTGTCATTCGTCGGAGCGTAACATTGCACAATGTTTAGGTTGAGGCGGCGTTTTTTTTTAGTTCTGAAGGATGCTGTGATGATCCGGGGACCATGAGCCTGCCATCCAGTCAGCGCTCTCTGTGCAGTCTTGGATAGCATCAGGGCGACTCCGTGGGTGTGCGGCGCATTGTCCTCCTCGTGGCCCGAAAACAGCAGCAGCTCTTCTGCGGTCAGTCTCCTCTGTCCTGCTCCTATCCATCTTGTTCGCCAATGCCCAGGACGCTCAGTTTATTGTTCCTCATTTCTGCGGCCACTTGAGCAGTCTTGCCTGTTTCGAACATGGTCCGTACATTCCATGTCCCGATGGTGATGGTGGTCCTGGTACCAAGGATGGAAGTCGACGGAGTAGCTTCAGGTTCTGGCTTTCACTGCTCCGCGTATGGATCCTTCAGCTGAAGGTGCATCCTCTCCCAGGGCCGCAGTGTTCCGTAATTTCCTTGTTGGCGTTTTCTGTAGCTAGCTTGTTTTCGACAGGGTAGGGAAGTAACCCTACGTCCAACCCTCCCTCCTTCTCAGCCGGGCTTGGAACCGTCCATGGCGAGGTTTAACTGATGTGTGGAACCGCAGAATGCAAACCATTTGGCAGTGCCTGCAATCCAATAACTTCCTTTGAAAACAAGCAACATCACCAGCCAGCGAAAGGATAAATAGTTCAAAAGCATCCGGTATAAATGTAACTCAAAGTCTGCCATAAGTAATTACTTGCCTTGCTGCTTCGTTAGCATATAAAGGAAATAATACAGGGCTAAACAGGTCCCCTTGCTTTACACCAGCTGTGCGGTTAATGTTATCAGTGAAACTAGTATTACATTTTATTTTACTTTTGATATTATCAGATTTGATTTTAATACGTTCAGGCAGTTTACCATTGATCTTGTTTTGTTTTGTTTTTTCAATAGACTAGGCCACAGTAAATCTTTTGTTAATGGATTCAAAAGTGTTTTCAAAAATCAATAACGGCTACATACGGCTTATATATTCATTAAGAAAACGTTTTGTACTGGTATTGATACAGTAAGCATAATGATCTTATGTTAGTTATCCTTTTTAAATACCTACTCGATGTATGAGGGTTATATTATTTTCATCAGCCTATTTTTACAATCTCTTATTGATTAATGGTATTTGACAGTTTACTGTCTATGTTATTTTGATAAATACCTCTATAGTTGGTGCTACATCACATTTTTTTAAAAACAAAATCAATGACTGACCAAACTTTGAAGAGATTGAAAGAGTGTTGAAAATCATTTATAGTTCAACAATACCAGGAGGTCTAATTGGCTTCTTTTATGTTTACTAAAAGTTAACGGCTCTTCGTCTGAAATTGTAATCGATGGAGAGAGAGAGAGAGAGAGAGAGAGAGAGAGAGAGAGAGAGAGAGAGAGAGAGAGACAGACAGACAGACAGACAGAGGCAGACAGACAGACAGATACAGACAGACAGACAGACAGACAGAGAAACAGAGACAGACAGACATTAAACACACACACACACACACACACACACACACACACACACACACACACACACACACGCACAGAGAGAGAGAGAGAGAGAGAGAGACAGACAGACAGACAGACAGTCAGACAGACAGACAGACAGAGGGACAGGTGGGCACAGGGGTGTGGTGGGGTGGGTGTGGTTTGACGGGCACAGGAGAAAGCGCCACGTTAAGTTTCCAGAGCCCCCAAATCAGAGCAAAACAGAATGATCATCCAACCTGAGACTAGTCCATGCCAGCTGCATGACCCCGCTTCACGCAACCGGCGGACATTACATCACCCAGCACAAAGCCGGCCGTTGTCCATTCCCAGTCAAAACAAACTGAAATAAATCAGGCCTGCAGGAGGCGTTCATCAGAGGCAGAGCAGTGTGCCTTGAGGCGTTAAATGAAAAAGCCCACCACCACCATCACCACCACCACCACCAAAAAAAAAAAGTAACAGTCTCATCGTCACCCCCCCCCCCCCCCCCCCTTCCCTCCCCGATTCCACCTCCTGTCCATCCCTGTCCCCACCTCCCCCACTTTATCCATCCTTTTTTTTTTTAAGTCGTTACAGGAAACACAGAACTCTCTCTCTCTCTCTCTCTCTCTCTCTCTCTCTGTTACATAAAGGGAAGGTGCCGAAGAAGAGAAGAGAGGACAGCATGATGGACATAAATAGACCCAAACACGCGGAAATTACTTGTCGCGACGATCTAGATCTCCCCACCCCCCCGGCCCTCCCGTAAGACTCCCTTGCCACTCCCCCTCCCATCCCCCCCAACCCCCCCCCCCCCCCCTACCCTACATCATCCTCCCTCCCTCCGTTCCTCCCCTGACCTTGACATTCCCCCATTCCAGTTCTCTCCACCAATCGTCTGCATGTGGCGCGCTCTTAACAGATTTTTTTTTTTTTTTTTTTTTTTTTTTTTTTTGTTAATCCAACTTTTCGGTAGAAAAAGAAAAGAGTTTCGTTTAAAATTCACAGGTGAGGCCCTTTGTAGTTTCAATACCTGCATTTTCTTTTCTGAAAACGGCGAGACAGAAGTGTGTGTGTGTGTGTGTGTGTGTGTGTGTGTGTGTGTGTGTGTGTGTGTGTGTGTGACAGAGAGAGAGAGAGAGAGAGAGAGAGAGAGAGAGAGAGAGAGAGAGAGTGTGTGTGTGTGTGTGAGTGTGTGTGTGTGTGTGTGTGTGCGTGTGTGTCTCGGGAGGGGGAGGGGGTGCAACAGCACTTCAAACAAATTGATTAGACATGGCAAGGTTGATCAACATTCTCAATACAAATTTTGAGAGGAGTAAAATAATGGAAAATGTCTCCAAACAATCCCCCTCCCCCCCAAAAACGGCTGAACATACTACTTGACGGTCAGTCAAAATGTGATGTAAACAAACCTTGACAGTGCCCCCAGCAGACGTAAGGAGGGAGGGGTTGGGGTTTTGGGTGGGTGGTGGTGGTGGTGGGGGGGGGACCATGACGTCAAATGGGGGGGCTGTAATTCAGTCAGACAAGAGCGGCATCTGCGCGCAGTTTCCCTGTGTCGTCCGTCCACCTTCCCTTTCACACCCCTCCTCCTCCTCCTTCCTCCCTTTACCTCCCCCCTTCTCTCTCTCCTCTCTCTCTCTCTCTCTCTCTCTCTCTCTCGTTGTCCAGTGTGAGTTCTTGTGAGGTCTGTTGTTCTGTGACGTCAGCCAAGCCTGGCTGTGGGTGATTAGTTTGCAGTCTTCCGCCAGGGCCAGCCACGGTGTGCGGGGGGCCACGAGGTAGAACGTGGCTAGAGCAACATGAAATATGAAATGAGGCAGGGAACAGTAAACAATAAACAATAAAAACAAGTTAGGGAGCAAGAGTGGCTAGAGCAGTCCTTTTGCAGATGATATATAGGGCGCAGGGCCCAGGCCTGATGTTTATGGTCCCGCCGACCACTGGGGCTACATACCGGGGCCGAGTCCTTGTGACCGACCGTCAGAAGTCAACGCTGAGTGACAGTGGAAGGAGGGAAATTTGTTAATGGCTTGTCGCACTCTAACACATGAATGTAGACTTCCAGTGAAGATGATCATGTTCACAGTAGAATGTTACTTGAAATAATAAGGAGGGTGAAGGGGGAGGGGGGGGGGGGGGGGGCGAGGAAGTGGGGGGGGGGAATACAAGGGGAAGAGTAATAATAATAATAATCTTTATTTTTATAGCGCCTATTCTCTAAAGATTAGGGCTCTAAGCGCTTTACATATTATAAAAACACTCTCGTTCCACACAATGGGCTGCCTACCTGGGTAGTGCAGACTGAAAAGCTGCCTTCCGGCGCATCATTCAGTCGTTTCCCGTGTCATCCGGTCAATGTCGTTCACTCAATTTGGGTATTTGCTTCATTCTTTCCATTTCTCACGCTGGGTGCATGCTATGTGTACGTGTCATCCATACCAACGGCCAAACTGGCCTTCTCTTCCCAAAAGTTGGTGATGGGATTTTACGTGTGTGCAAGATATTATGCGTGCGTTCACACACGGAACCTCGGTTTTATAGTCTCATTCGAAGGACTGTATGGGAAATGGAGTCAGAACCAACCTCCGAGGGAAAAATCCCCCTCCACCGAAACGGCCCGTCAGAGATTCGAACTCGCAACCCAAGGATCACCAAGATTACGAGTCCGGCGCTCTACCAACTGAGCTATTCCGGCCCCCAGTGGAATAATGTGTAAGGGAGAATCCGGACTGACGAAGGGAGGGATGTTAGACGAATATCTGAAGTCGTCTGCTGTGCAGTAGTGATGTTAAAGGGTACTACTTGATGGACTTTGGAAAAGGCAAGTCGTAAATATAACTAGAAAAAAAAAAAAAAAACTGATGACGAATAATAATAACTGTCTGGTTGTGTGCCTGTCATAAATCGCTTCCTTTCTCTCTTATCCCAACTCTCTCTCTCTCTCTCTCTCTCTCTCTCTCACACACACACACACACACACACACACACACATCGCAGAGAGAGACACCAAGTCATTGTCAGTCTTGCTTTCCTATCTTTACCTATCTTGTTGGTAATCCATGATCCCACACTCCGGTTCAGTGTCCATAAAGCCCACCCTGCTACACATTTCCTCTTCAGGATGATTAAAAAAAAAACACTCTGGTTCAGTGTCCATAAAGCCCACCTTGCTACACATTTCCTCTTCAGGATGATCCCCCCCCCCCCCCCCCCCCCCCCCCCCAAAAAAAAAAAGGGAAAAGCTTTCTCCTATTACAAGGATAGGACACACACACACACACATACAGAGCGAGAGATCGAGCTCCAGATCCTTTTAAGAATGAGGGAGAAGGGGGGAAATAGAAGGGGGAAATCTTCATTTTCTGAAATTCACGCACAAGATGAAAGAAAATGGACAGGGAAAACTGGTCTGCTTCAGCGTCTTTTTGCTCTAGGCGTGTCCCCCCCCCCCCCCCCCCCCCCCTTTACAAGGATAGGAGACACACACATACACACACAGCCCCACCCTGCATAGACATTTCCTCTTCAGGATGATAACCCCACCCCCCCCCCCCCCCCCCCCCTTCGCTAACGAAATAGCTTCAGGCACCATACGGAGTTAGCTGAACACTCATCTGAGTGATTTCTCGCACATTATTCATTTCAATAAACGGGGGGAAGAGGAGAAGAAGGAAGCGGATGACTTGTGGGACGAGGTGGTATCCTGTACAAAGACGATCAGGTCTCAAACCTTGGATACAAGGCGTCTCCTGTCTCACATATGAATAGTCATTTTTCTTGGTTCTGAAGTTGCACGCTGTTTCCAAGCCGTCTTCACTGAGTATATCTGCCAAACAGATGCCTTTGTTGTTAAAAACGTATTGCTTATGTTCATAGATAGTTTCTTAAAGATTAATGGCACGTAAACCAAAAGGGGGAAAAAATGTATGATGGGATTATTAGCCTATTCTACACCGATTTGCCAAACTTTTTGAACACTTTACTTAAAAGAATAAATTCCAGTAAGTAACAACAACAAAAGATGAAATCAAATGAATGAATAAAATGCTGGGATATAAGCTGTAAATATAAGCTTGTTCTGTTAAATGAATCACACAGAAAAGGATATGAACTCTTAGTATCACTCCAGCGGTAATGGCTGATTTAAACGGTGAGCAATGAAAAATAGGACTTCTTTGGGTCAGTTCGAAAGAGAAAACAAAAACAAAACAAAGAAACAAACACCACCACCCCTCCAACCCCCCAAAAATTAACAAACCAACCAACGAGAAAAAACGAAAGAGCTTTTACTCTTTTTTTTTTATCGACGTTTCGCTGTGCTGGTCTAACTTTCCTTTTGACGTCAAACCCCCCCACACACAAAACTGTTCTGCTTGCTTCAGCGTCAACCCCGCTCACAGGCTTGTCCCAACCCCAACCACCCCAAACAACCACCTTTACAATGACCCATACACACCCCCAAACGGACCAGCACAGCGCCCCCATGATAACACACCCTCCGTTGAACACATAATAAACCAACCCCCCCCCCCCCCCCACCCCACCCCCCCCCCCCCCCCCCCCCCCCCCCCCCCCCCCCCCCCCTTCGCTAACGAAATAGCTTCAGGCACCATACGGAGTTAAGCAAGCTGAACACTCATCTGAGTGGATTTCTCGCACATTATTCATTTCAATAAAACGGGGGAAGAGGAGAAGAAGGACGCGGATGACTTGTGGACGAGGTGGTATCCTGTACAAAAGACGATCAGGTCTCCAACCTTGGTACAAGGCGTCCTGTCCGTCTCACATATGAATAGTCAGTTTCTTGGTTCTGAAAGTTGCACGCTGTTTCCAAGCCGTCTTCACTGAGTATATCTGCCAAACAGATGCCTTTGTTGTTAAAAACGTATTGCTTATGTTCATAGATAGTTTCTTAAAGATTAATGGCACGTAAACCAAAAGGGGGGAAAAATGTATGATGGGATTATTAGCCTATTCTACAACCGATTTGCCAAACTTTTTGAACACTTTACTTAAAAGAAATAATTCCAGTAATAACAACAAAAGATGAAATCAAATGAATGAATAAATGCTGGGATATAAGCTGTAAATATAAGCTTGTTCTGTTAAATGAATCACACAGAAAAGGATATGAACTCTTAGTATCACTCCAGCGGTAATGGCTGATTTAAACGGTGAGCAATGAAAAATAGGACTTCTTTGGGTCAGTTCGAAAGAGAAAACACAAACAAACAAAGAAACAACACCACCACCCCTCCAACCCCCAAAAATTAACAAACCAACCAACGAGAAAAACGAAAGAGTTTTACTCTCTTTTTTTTTATCGACGTTTTCGCTGTGCTGGTCTAACTTTCCTTTTGACGTCTCATTGCGTTGGTCTGACTCCTTATTAAACGCTTGACTGCGTTGTCCTTACTTCGTATTTGACATTGCACAGCGTTGACTTACTTCGTGTCTGACGTTATATTGTACTGACAAAACTTTCCCTTCAGCATTTCACTGCGAAAGCGCTTAAATGTCGTCTTTGACGTTTCACTGCGCAAGCGTTTAATGTCGTCTTTGACGTTTCATTGCGTAAGCACTTAATGTCGTCTTGACGTTTCATTGCGTAAGCACTTAATGTCGTCTTTGACGTTTCACTGCGCAAGCGTTTAATGTCGTCTTTGACGTTTTCACTGCGCAAGCGTTTAATGTCGTCTTTCACGTTTCATTGCGTAAGCACTTAAATGTCGTCTTTGACGTTTCATTGCGTAAGCACTTAATGTCGTCTTTGACGTTTCACTGCGCAAGCGTTTAATGTCGTCTTTGACGCTTCACTGCGCAAGGGCTGAATGTCGTCTTTGACGTTTCACTGCGTAAGTGCTTAATGTTGTTTTTGACGTTTCATTGCGTAAGCGCTTAAATTAATGTCGTCGTCTTGACATTTCACTGCGTAAGCGCTTAATGTCGTCTTTGACGTTTCATTGCGTAAGCGCTTAAATTAATGTCGTCTTTGACGTTTCATTCATTGCGTAAGCGCTTAAAATTAATGTCGTCGTCTTTGACGTTTCATTCACTGCGCAGGCCAGCTCTGCCTTCGACATTTTTTTTTTGCCAGTGTGTGTTGACTTCGACTTTTCACGTGTGTTGTGTTAGCCTACTTTGATTTGATGTGGCACTGTGTTTTTATTTCACCATTGTATTCTATTTCATTTTTTTTTGTGTTTTTTTGTTTGTTTTCTTTATCATCGTGTACATTACACACACACACACACACACACACACACACACACAGCACACACACACGCACACACACCACACACACACACAACACACACACACACACACACACACACACACACACACACACAACACACACACACACACACATACCACACACACACCAACGACGCGCGCGCGCACCTAGAGGACCACTAAGACGAACATAAATCAGGGAAGGAAGCCAGGTTTTCTGCGCACCTGCCGCGAAGACACACGCCGTCACGTGCTGTTCCCCACGTCCCACACAGCCCATGTTACGAAAGGGTTCACCAAAGTCTGAGCTGACTACATCTCATCGCTTGGGAATGTGACAAGTCGGACATTCCCAGGTAAACCATTTTCTTTCAACAGAGACGGCGAACTTTCTAGCGGTTGTGTGTGTGTGTGTGTGTGTGTGTGTGTGTTCGTGTGTGTGTGTTCGTGTGCGTGCGTGCGTGCGTGTGTGTGTGTGTGCGCGCGCGCGCGTCGTGAGCCTCTCACGTCCGTCACATCCAGTGGCTCGCACATCCAGGCACAGTAAAAGCATGCCACAAAGGTCATATGAGAGAGAGAGAGAGAGAGAGAGAGAGAAGAGAGAGAGAGAGAGAGTCGCTGGCACAAGTCAAAGGTCTTCTGAATTTAGCACCTCAAGGAGAGAGAGAATTATTACTCCCATGCAAAGGCTACATATAACGTGGGCCAGGATAATTTGGTAACCGTTGTGGGCCCCAAATAGCATCGCTAAGCCCGAGGTGAAGAATGACCGTCGTCCCCTCTGGCAGACAGACGGACAAGTTGTCCCCCCTGGCGCACCCGGCCCGTCCTGCTTCGCGCGCATGCGCGGAGAAATGGCACCCGTTTCCCGGGCCTTTCTTGTGAAATTGGCGTCCTCTGTAAACGTGTATGTCTTTTTGAGTCCCCACGCGAAAATAAGAGCTAACTGCTGTGAATATGTCCCGACTGATGTGTATACAGAGAGAGAGAGAGAGAGAGAGAGAGAGAGAGAGAGAGAGAGAGAGAGAGAATTCTTTATTTACGTGGATAATAGATAAGCCCTGACGCGCTTTTTTTTACACCCAGTCTTCGCCGAGAGAGAGAGAGAGAGAGAGAGAGAGAGAGAGAGGAGAGAGAGAGAGAGAGAGAGAGACGAGAGAGAGAGAGTCAGTCAGAGACTGAGAGAAAGAGAGAGAGAGAGTCAGTCAGTCAGTCAGAGACTGAGAGAGAGAGAGAGAGAGAGAGAGACAGACAGACAGACAGACAGAGAGAAAGAGAGAGACAGAGAGACAGACAGACATGACAGACAGGGGGGGGGGGGGGGGGGGGGGGGGGGGACAGGGAGGGGAGCGGAGGGTAAAATTGCCAGGAAGAAAATATCATGCTCCTTTTCTTTGGTACCTTTGAACAGACTTTTTAGCGACCAACCCCGCCCTCCCCTGAAAGGAGACAAACAAAAAACAAAGAAAAAGACTTTGCTGGCCAAGACTAACGCCACAGTTTTAAAGTCTCGGAAGTTACATCATCAGTTACAGGGGCGATGTACCAAGTAATCTCTGTGGAATAGAACACCCCCCTCCCCCCCCCCCCCCCCCCCCCCTTCCCCACTCCCCCCCCCCCCCCCCCCCTCCCCCCCCCCCCCCCCCCCCCCCCCCCCCCGGTCCCCATCGTCCCCCCCTCCTCAACCCTCTTTCTCGTCTCCTTTCTTCTTCTCTTCATCCTGTTCATAATCATACCGTTCATGTTACTAGAAATAGTACTAGTAAAATCTTTATTGAATACAGTCGTACCAACAAAAGAAAACTCTGTTTTAGTAACCCGTGTTGCACCACTATGGAATATGTTGTCCACTAATATTAAATGTGCACAAGATACTAACACCTTCAAAGACCTAATTGACAAATGTTGATATAAAATATGATTATGACGATTAATACCGTCACTAAAAACTGAGCGATCACAAATGCCCTTATGTGACCTATATCATATTAAAAGCCTATATGGCTATGTGTTTAACACACGTCCCTATCTTCTGAAAACTGAATGACCTGGAAACACACGCGGCTAAGTACAGCATGCAAAACTCGAAGTTAGCTTCGATGGAAACTGTCGTGGGGGTATACCGCTGGGCCCGATAAGTTTGGCGTCTTTTCTTTCTTTCTTTCTTTCTTTCTTTGTTTGTTTGTTTGTTTGTTTTTTTATGTTTACGT
>JADBJO010001067.1:312500-320000 GCA_016801955.1 Conus betulinus | reverse complement strand
GTGTGTGTGTGTGTGTGTGTGTGTGTGTGTGTGTGTGTGTGTGTGTGTGTGTGTGTACGCACCACATTTGATCACCAGGCCGACCTTCTGTGCGAAGGCATGTTGACCACGGACACACACAGTGCATATGTCTGTGGTCTAGACCTACGAACATACAGACGTATTTAAGCAGAATGTAAAGGCTGGGACTGTCCGTGCAAGAAGAGATGAAGTGCCGGCAGCAGTATCTGCGTACGTGCACGCATGTGTGCGTATGTTCGTGCATGCGTACGTGCGTGTGTGCGTGCATGCGCGCGCTAGTCTCCTCTCTGTGTGCCTCTCTCTCTCTCTCTCTGTGTTTGTGGTGTGATGTGTCACTGTGCTGTGCTGTGTGTTGTGCTGTCTTGTGTATGGTTTGATGTGTTGTGTGGTGTGGTGTGTGGTGTGATGTGGTGTGTTGTGGTGTTGTGTTGTGTGGTATGTGTTGTGTGTGGTTGATGTGTTGAGCTGTGTGGTGTGTTGTTGTGTGTGGTGTGTTGTGGGTTGAGGTGGTGGTATGTGTTGTGAGGTGGTGTGGTGTGTTGATGGTGGTGTGGTGTGTTGTGTGGTGCGTGTGGTGTGTTGTGTGGTGTGTTGATGGTGGTGTATTGTGTGGTGCGTGTGGTGTGTTTGTGTGGTGGTGTGGTGTGTTGATGGTGGTGTGGTGTGTTGTGTGGGTGTGGTGTGTTGATGGTGGTGTGGTGTGTTGTGTGGTGGTGTGGTGTGTTGATGGTGGTGTGTTGTGTTGGTGGTGTGATTTGTTGTTGGTGGTGTGGTGTGTTGATGGTGGTGATATTGTGTGTTGTGTGGTGTGTGTTGGTGGTGGTGGTAGTGTGTCGGGTGTGTGGTGGTGTTGTTGTGCATTGTGTGCTGGTGCGTTGTGGTGGTGTGGTGTGTTGGTGGTGGTGTGGTGTGGTGTAGTGTGTTGGTAGTGGTGGTTTGGTGATGTGTGGTGTGTTGGTGGGTGTTGGTGGTGGTAGTGGTCGTATGTGTGTTTTGTGTGGTGGTGTGGTGTAGTGTGTTGGTGGTGGTGTGGTGTGTTGATGGTGGTGTGGTGTGTTTGTGTGTGGTGGTGTCTTGTGATGTGTGTGGTGTGGTGTATTGTGGTGTATGGTGTACTGTGGTGTGTGGTGTGTTGTGGTCTATGGCATACTGTGGTGTGTTGTGGTGTGTGGTGTATTGTCGTGTATGGTGTGTTGTGGTGTGTGGTGTGTTGTGGTGTATGGTGTATTGTGGTGTGTGGTGTGTTGTGGTGTGTGGTGTGTTTTGGTGTGTGGTGTATTGTGGTGTGTGGTGCGTTGTGGTCTATGGCATACTGTGGTGTGTGTGGTGTGTTGTGGTGTGGTGGTGTATTGTGGTGTATGGTGTGTTGTGGTGTGTGTGTATGGTGTATTATTGTGGTGTATGGTGTATTGTGGTGTGTGGTGTGTTGTGGTGTATGGCGTACTGTGGTGTATGGTTTATTGTGGTGTGTGGTGTGTTGTGGTGTGTGGTGTATGGTGTGTTGTGGTGTGTGGTGTGTTGTGGTGTATGGCGTACTGTGGTGCGTGGTATGTTGTGGTGTGCGGTGTGTTGGGGTGTGTGGTGGTGTGTGGTGTGTTGGGTGTGTGGGGGGTGGTGTGTGTGGTGGTGTGATGTATGAGTGGGGGTGCGTTGTTTAGTACGGCATCTCCAAGCACAGCCATCTTGTCTGACCGTCGACAGAACGGGACAAGAATGGGCCGGAGATCACTCACTTCTGCGTGTAGGAGGCCTGCTATTACGGAAGGCTCTGACAATATCAACATATTGATTACCGTTTGTGTCGTTATGTACTCGTCCTCCCAGTCAGTTTTCTTCCTTCAACACTGAAGAATCCTACGTTACGTGCCTTGGCATCCTGCTCAGCGGATTCCAGCTTTCTATCCAGAAGTTCTAGTCCTGTTTCAGAATGCTCACGTTGTATTCTTTTTAGTTCACCGATGTCGCCCATGTTTTTAACAACGCTATCTTTCAGTGTGCTGACTTCTGTGAAAAAAAAACATCCAAAGCTATTCTCCAGGGAACAAAATCTTTTTCTCTGTCATCAAGGTTTGACTTTTATAGTTTGCTGGATGCGTCGGTAAGCCATGCTGCATCTGACTCAAACGCCGATCGATCATTTGCAGTGTACTGGTTTGGGGAAGAACAGGGAACCTTCGGACATCTTTTCAGGCGCCTGTGATTACTTCTCGCACCTAACCGACCTTCACTTACCGGTGCACATGTACCGATTGTTTTGAACCAGGGAACAAGAGTTCAGGTAAACGACACAACGAAACGCAGCGACACTGAGCACGTGCAATCCGACACTTGTCGAGGTGTGAAATACGCTATGAAACATAATGTTACATTGGGGGAAAAAATGACAGTCTCTTCCTTAACATATATAGTCTAATCGAGAAAATGTTGATTACGAGGCATCCACTGACCTTTTCGGTAATCTAATAACACTTGCAGATGCACATTATACTTGGTAGACAACTCCGTCAAAAATTTCGGGCGATCACAATCTTCAGTCCTACATAACTCACTGAATTCAGGAGAGCATTCTTCTCACATCTGTCACTCGTTTAAACTCCTGTCCTCAGAGAGAGAGAGAGAGAGAGAGAGAGAGAGAGACTTTTGGAGGGAGACAGAGAGAGAGACAGGCAGACAGAGAAAGAGAGAGGAGGGAGGGAGAAAAAGTGAGTACTTAGAGAGAGAGAGAGAGAGAGAGGGGGGGGGAAGGACAGAGTACTTTGAGAGAGAGACGGAGAGAGAGACAGAGGCACAGAGACAGAGAGAGCAGTGCTTCGTTGAGAGAGAGACAGAGAGAGAGGAGATAGAGAGAGAGAGAGAGAGAGAGAGAGAGAGAGAGAGAGAGAGAGAGCAATGCCTTATTCTGAGAGAGCGAGAGAGACAGAGACGGAGAGAGAGAGAGAGAGAGAGAGAGAGAGAGAGAGAGAGAGAGAGAGAGAGAGAGAGAGAGAGAGAGAGAAGTGCCTTATTTTGAGAGAGAGAGAATGAGAGAGATAGACAGAGACAGATAGAGACAGACAGACAGAGAGAGAGAGAGAGAGAGAGAGAGACAGACAGACAGAGGTCGTTCACCCTCGCAAGCAGGTCACGCGGGAAGGAAGGTCCCCATGACGGGTTCATCATCAGGCCCATAACTCTAAAACCAAAACATGGCCGCCCAATCAATTTCTCTCTCCCCCTGCCTACGACCTCATTCATCACGACCCAAGTTGATTGGCGTCGGATTGTCCCTACATCAGACTGGCGCATTTCAGGTCTCCTGCTGGGAACACTAGTACCGTCTGCATGTACATTTATCAAGAGATGGAGGGCCGAGTTCGCAGCCACATGTTTCGAGTTCAAACCAACCCACTTGCCCTTTCATAAAAAGTGTCGTCTTCACTGATCTGTTTGTCGTTGCGGCGGTTTTATGGAAGCGTTAGGACCCCCTACCCCATCTCCCCTGGGGTTCTTGCCCTCTGGCACGACACCTTTAATGGGTAGGGACGTTGAACTTAAAGTAGTTTTACTCACCGATTGGTCGATCTATTCCATTCAGTCATTGCTGCCGTGCATAGCTCTGCCGACGGCGAGATCCACCGTAAAATTTCAGACGTGTGCTTGTCCAGTTATAAATCAATACCATGGCAAAACAGAAGAGCGAATGGAACTATCCTCGAATTCAATTCGTCAAGACACACATGTCGGGCACGTTTAAAAGGAAGAAATGTGAAACACGTTGACGAAAATTGATGTGAAAAAGATGGCTAGGAAACTGACAAATTGAACAAGTAAATAAACACATCTGGGAAAAAAGGTAATGAAAATGACTAAAAATAAAACACACACACTCACTCTCTCTCTCTCTCTCTCTCTCACACACACACACACACACACACACACACACACACACCACACACCTGAAACAGGCCGACAACTCAGTAATAATAAACCATTACCATCTTGCCGATGAGTTCTCCGAGTTATGTAAACAGTCTCATTACTCGAGTGCAACATTCAGTATATCTTATTTGATCTGATTGAAAACGCCTCGATCGATCTTTCGCTCTCAGCACACGAGTCTGCTCTGAATATCCGGCTTGGTATCTTCATTAAATCTGTTTGATGCTGAATGGTACAACTACATACCGATGATTATTTTTTTTACTCAAATACTTTTTTTAAAAAAATCACACAACAACGCAACAACAAAATCTCATCTATACGCATACCTACTGCCATCTCCGTAATCCTAGTCTCCCATTTCTGAAAGGTTTTTTTTTTTTCTTTTTAAAATTCTCATAATTTTTCAATTGACATGTCTTTGAATGTGCATTCGAAGCAACATACTTTTGTATGCATTGATATATTATCCGTATGATCTTGCTATACTGTGTAAAATGTATATGGTCAAATGTGTATAACACACACCACACACACACACACACACACACACACACACTACACACACACACACACACACATATATATATATATATCTATCTGAGAATCTAAAAAAAAATCAGATAGAAACAGTTGCACGTGACAACTGTTCCAACGAAAAGACAAAAAAAAGAACTGTCGGAAGTGATGATTTGTGGGGTATTACTCTATCATTTGTGCAAACTAGATTTTATTTGAATTATTGGCAAAAAAAAAAAAAAAAAAAAAAAAAAAAAAAACAAAAAAAAATCTTCATTAAATCTTGTTCCGTGTTTCAACGCGCGCTTTCCGGTCCTGATTTTGGCCATCGCTGTCGGCTGGGGAATAAAACATCAGAACAGAATGGAAAGGATGAAGAAATGGCCGGGAGGGAGAGAGATGTGGGGGTGGGGGATGGGACGAGAGAAGGTTTGTTTGAGGAGGTGGGACGGGGATGTGGATGGGGGGAGGGAAAGGGAAGGGGTGGGGTGGGGTGGGGGTGGGGGTGGTGTGTGTGTGGGGGTGGGGTGGGGCTCAGGACGGAGAAGCAGGAATGTGAGAATGTAACGATCTATGCAACAGACGGTTTTTGGAACAATACCTGTGATTCGTCTGCTCCAGTGGTCGCCGTTTTTTTTTTTTTTTTTTGTTTTTTTGTTTTTTTTTTTTTTCATGTTTTTGTTTTCACGGAAACGAAAATCATTGGATGGGGGGGCGGAATCCATTTCCTGATTCCCAGTGTGTGTGGTGTGTGTGTGTGTGTGTGTGTGTGTGGTGTGTGTGTGTTTAATGTGTTAGAGTGTGGTGTGTGTGTGTGTGTGTGTATTTGTGTGTGTGTGTGTGTGTGTGTGTGTGTGTTTGTGTGTGTGTGTGTGTGTGTGTGTGTGTGTGCGTGCAAGTGCGTGCGTGCTTGTGTGGTGTGTGTGTGTGTGTGTGTGTGTGTTTAGTGTGTGTGTGTGTGTGTGTGTGTGTGTGTGTGTTGTGCGCGCGCGCGCGCGCGCGCGCGCTTATTGGTGTTTGTGGGTGAGCGTGCGCGCGTTGAATGGGGTTTCTGGTGTGTGTGTGTGTGTGTGTGTGGGTGTGTGGTGGTGTGTGTGGTGTGTGTGTGCTGTGTGTGGTACATGCGTGTGCATGTGCGATTATCGTGCGTGCGTGCCAAGCGTCATTTGGGAAAATCGAATCTGTCCCCAAATGCACAGAGAAGAGAGAGAGAGAGAGAGAGAGCGAGAAGAGAGAGAGAGAGAGAGAGAGAGAGAGAGAGGTCATTCACCTCCTCCAGTTCATGCAGGGCACAGAGCCTGTGTGCATCTTTCCGTCGTGACTCTTTTCCTCATGTCTGCGTCTTCCATCTATCTATATCCGCTTGTTTTCCAGCAATCCTTACACTCCCCCCCCCCCCCCCCCCCCCCCCCCCTTCCTTGCATTTCTACACTTTCTCTACATATATGTCTACGTGCATACATAAGTGTGTGTGTGTGTCTGTGTGTCTCTGTGCGCGCGCGCGCGCGGTGTGTGTGTGTGTGCGCGCGCGCCCGCGCGCGCGTGTGTGCGTGCGTGCGTACGTGCGCGTGTGTGTGTGTGTGTGTGTGTGTGTGTGTGTGTGTGTGTGTGTGTGTGTGCGCGCGCGCGCGCGTGCGCGCGCTCGCGTGTGCAGTCAACCTTACACTATTTCTTTGTTTGGTCTAATATCACTATTCCTTTCTAGATCTATAATCTAATAACATCAAGTAAATGCACTGGAGGACGAGCGAACGAACCCACAGATAAGGACAGGAACAGACATGCACTTGAATGGACACACATAAATCTCTCTCTCTCCTCTCTCTCTCTCTCTCTCTCTCTCTCTTCTCCCGCCCCCTACTCTTCTCCCCTCTCTCTGTCACTGCCACACATACACACACACACACGCGCGCGCGCGCGCGCGCGCGCGCATGCACACACACACACACCTCTCTCCCCCCCCCCCCTCCCCTCCGTCTTTTTACCTCATTCTTTTCCTTTCTACCGAGAATGCACGATACAATTCAACATAACACAACGTCACCTAACCCCCGTTTAATAGCTGCGAAATGACAGTAGATTACGATGTCACATGGATCCCCAGGTTAACGACCTTAGTCGAATGATACCCCCCTTTTCATGCCCACCCGGCTTGTTGTATAGGGATATCAGATTTCCCGACCCCTTTGCACAAAGCACCTGTGGCCTATCTGGCTGATTCAGGCGTTTCTTTGCGTACAACAGGTGATTGCTTTTCGAGTTGCTTCTAGTCTTTGAGTACACAGACACAGACATTTCTCTCTCTCTCTCTCTCTCTCTCTCTCTCTCTCTCACACACACACACACAAACACACCCACACACTCTCTCTCTCTCTCTCTCTCTCTCTCTCTCTCTCTCTCTCACATGCGTATACACATATACAAGTGAACACACAGACACACACACACACACACATGTAAACGGTCACTCACACACACATAAACACTTACTCTTAAACACCCAGATATAGATCTCTGTGTGTGTGTGTGGGGGGGGGGGGGGGGGGGGGGAGGGGGACGTGTTTGTGTGTGTGCATGTGTGTGTCTGAGTGCGCGCGCGCGCACGTGTATGTGATTAACTAAATACATAAATAGATACGTAGATTGATAGATAGATAGATAGATAGATAGACAAGTATAGATTTCTCTCTCTCTCTCTCTCTCTCTCTCTCGGGCTCTCTCTCTCTCTCTCTCTCCCCTCCCCCCTCCCTCTCGTTTGCTTGATATTGCCTTATACACTGCAAGAACATGTTTTGTAATGAGCTGAGCATCAGAAGGAACGAACACGGGGTCTCTCTTCACGGCCTCCACTAGCAGATGGTAAAGCCTCTCTTAACGTTCGGAGAGACTTGTGTCCTTCAGTTCTCTTGCCAGAGATTTGTCACAAAAGTCTGAGCTGTAGGCGTCCGATCGAAGTGGCTGGTTGAGACTTCAATAATCCATGTTGTTTATAGCCCAGCCGACCGCTGAGAACCCATACCACAGTCACCCTCTCTACATAGA
>JADBJO010001067.1:300000-305000 GCA_016801955.1 Conus betulinus | reverse complement strand
CACACGCAACACAACACACACACACACACACGCACGCACGCACGCACGCACGCACACACACATGTGATTTAAAATTTGAATTTAATCCTTTCACCTCTTTAAGGTCAGGTGGATGACATATACACATTCCTGGATAATAACAACATAATTCTTTGCCCATGTTAAATGCAAATACACGCACCAATCAAAACGACCGTTTCAAAAAGAAAAAAAAAATTCAAATGGGATAAACAAATATAGAACTTCCTCTCCTTACCGCGACCGTCTTTGAAAGATCTTGTTCAGGATTCAAGAAAAACTCCCCCCCTCCACCCCACCCCCCCACCCCCTTTTGAGATCACACTACAAAAATAACCAATAAAAATAAGTTATGTTGCAATCATACGCAGATAAATACCGTTGTCGTAACAAGTCATAGTTTGGCCATAAATGATGTCATTACCTACGCACGCACGCATGCACGCACGCACGCAAGCACATACATACGCACGCACGCAAGCACGCACTTACACACACACACACACACACACACACACACACACACACACACACACACACACACACACACACACTTCGAATTCGTTTTTGATTATTTGCTCACACTTTATCTACACAGCTTACAAGCACATTCTACATTCATTAAATCTGGTCAGTTTCTTCTAGCTGTTGAGTCAAGAAGAAGAAGGAGAAGAAAAGACAATTAGAAGAAGAAGAAGACGAAGAATAGAAGAAGAAGAAGAAGAAGAAGAAGAAGAAGAAAGAAGAAGAAGAAAAAACATAATACTAAAGGAATTCGGAATGAAAAACTGAACATGGTAGAAAAGGAATGAACATGTGTGAATGAAGATGCTAGGCAAAAGGATCCTAGATCCTAGGGAAAGAAAAAAAAACAATTGTCATCGTATGATATTTTCAAATTGACGACTCTTAAAAACATTACCGTCGTGTCTTCATTGATTTAGAACAGCAATTAAAAAAGAAGTTCGGTACGGCATCATCATTTCAACAACATATCGTGGACAGTTTTGTTAGCACTATATGGAACACTACAGTATCGAAATTTTTTCAACAGCAACGTCGAACATTTCAATAAGAGTATAGAAAATTTTTCAACAGCAACATCTGGTTTAAGAAAAAATATATATATACAATTTTTCAACAACACTGAACATTTCAAACAACAGGTGTATCCAGCACATGGAACATTGCAACAATGGTATTCGATCTTTTCAACAGCGTCATGACAGACTTCAGCAATAGTAGGGAGCATTTTGTACAGCACCTTATTTCAGCAACAGTATGGGACATTTTCCATAGCAACATTGAACGTTTCGGTAGTAGTAAAAAGACGTTTTCCAGCAGTCACATGGGATATCTACATAAAATAGTATGGAACATGTTCAACGGCATATCCCCCATAGTGTTGGGACATTTCGACAACAACATGAAACATTTATTTAAAAAAAAATGTGTATGGATTCTATTTTTCAACAGCAACATGGAATATTTAAACAATAGCATGGGACATGTTTAACTGCAGTATGGAACATTTTCAACAGCCACGTGGAACATTTTCAACAGCCACATGAAACATTTCAACTACAACATGGAACGTTTTCAAACAGGCATACGGAACATTTCAATTATGGTATGGGATTATCTTCAGTAGCTACATGGAGAATTTCAACTATAGGACAAGACATTTTCAACAGAAACATATGGAAGCATTTCAACCATAGTATGGGGGCATTTGCAGTAGCTGCATGGAACATTTCGACTATAGTATGGGACATTTGCAGTAGCTGCATGGAACATCTCGACTATAGTATGGGACATTTGCAGTAGCTGCATGGAACATTTCGACTATAGTATGGGGCATTTGCACTAGCTGCATGGAACATTTCGACTATAGTATGGGACATTTGCAGTAGCTGCATGGAACATTTCGACTATAGTATGGACATTGCAGTAGCTGCATGGAACATTTCGACTATAGTATGGGACATTTGCAGTAGCTACATGGAAACACTTCAACATCATAGTAAGGGGAATTTTCAACAGCAGTATGGAACATTTCAACTATAGTATGGGGCATTTTCAGTAGGTATATGAAGCATTTCAACTATAGTATGGACATTTTCAGCAGCTACTCGAAACGTTTCAGCAAATGATAAAAAGAACACTTCCAGACGAACACCATGGAACATTTCAACTATAGTAGGGGACATTTTCAACATCAACATGGAACATTTCGGCATCAGCGGCAAGTCTACTGTAGCAACAACAACAGGGAGCATTTCAGCCAAAGTATGGGGCATTTTCGACAACACATGGTACATTTCAACGAGAGGTTTCTTTCTTCAACAGCAGCACACTAGGCTTTTTCATCAGCCCCCCACAAATCATGTTCAGGATCAATATTTCCCAGCGAGATGAACTATACGCAATCACACTTGTTCTCTTTTTCCTCCCTGAACATCAATTTTTTGACGCTCGGGTTGCACGTTACAATCGTTCTCCCGTAGTTTGGCCTAGTCCCCTTCTTTCCATTTCCGACCTACTCTCTCCCCCTCCATCCCCCCTTTTGCCCTTTTGTCCTAGTTCTGTTGCCCTCCCCCCCCTCCCCTTCTCCCACATCCCTTCCCTTCATCTCCCCCGCCAACTACTTGACCCAGTTATGAATCGCATTGTGTAGGGGAGAGCAAAAACAATCTTGAACGTGCTAGCCGATTGTCCACATGCGCTGCGTGTTCGGCACATGTTTTCTTGCTTTTAGCATTTATTTTGTATTTCATTTTTTTTTTTTTTTTTTTTTTTTTTTTTGTTTTAGTTATGTGTGTTTGAAGGTAGATGGATTTGAGGACGACGACGATGACGATGTTGAAGACAACGACAACGACTACGTGATGATGATGATGATGATGATGATGTGGTGTGTGTGTGTGTGTGTGTGTGTGTGTGTGTGTGTGTGTGTGTGTGCGCGCGCGCGCGCGCGCGCGCGCGCGCGCGTGCGCCTGCTTGCGTGTGATACAATAATTGATTTTTCCGTTCGTATAGCAGTTACTTCCACACTTCCACCACGGTAAATGACAACGGAAAGCAACAATATCTCACTTGAAGTAGGCCTGTACATATCGGATAACCATGGGTTGTGTGGGTGTGGCGACAGACAGATGTGAGCAACGATGCTGCTGCATTTCAGCAGACGAGGAGGGATGCTGGGCGCTGCCTAGGTCCTCTCTGACTCTCCCAGAGCAAGCTGGGAATTTCTGTAAGTAGCTGGTGCTTCCAAAACTCACAGTACACCACACGGGTTGACAAGAATCCTCAACGTGTGTCTATCTCATCCGCGTGCGAATATACGCCAATGTGCTGTCGCCAGTGGGAATCGGGGTCATTTCAAGGTACAGAATGTCTAATTGCACAAATCTGATGTCGAGTTTATCATTAATCAGTTCAGAGCTAATTGATGCTTCCCTCTCTTTATTCTTCATCAAAATCGACGTGTGTGCTACACAACAAACCAAAGCGAACAAATTGATAACCAACGAAAGAACAAACAACAACAAAAAAAGTCAGTTTTGAATTTTTCTGTTGACTTGACATCTTACTGTTTTGTTTGACTAAGTTCATGTAAATAGATTTTCATGGGGGGGGGGGGGGGGGGGGGGGGGGGGGGGGGGGGGGGGGGGGGGGAGGGGGGGGGGGGGGGGGGGGGGGGGGGGGGGGGGGGGGGGGGGGAGGGGTCAGACCCTGTCTATCAGTTCTAAGCTAAATCCTCGTGCAGTGTGACGCTCTGAACGTATAAGAACAGTTTTTTTTCCCCAAAAATCTTGTTCTTTCTGACCACAAAACCACCAACTCACTTTGAGGATGCTCAGTAGACTTGAAAATAGAAAACAAACAAACAAAAGCAAATCAAAACAAAACCAAAATCTTCAACGTTTCGGCCTTAGAGTCTTCAGGACAGATCGAAACGTTCAAGGTTTTTGTTCTGTCTTTTTTTTTTCTTCTTTCTATTTTCAAATCTTCGGAGCATCCTCAAAGATAGTTTGTATGGTTGACAGAACATCGGCGGTCAAAAATCGTTTCTAATCATCTGCCCACGAATTCCGAATAGCTCTCCGTGTGACGTAATCCGTCAGCGACAGGCTGCGCACCAAAACTCAAAGCACCAAGGCCTTGTTTAAGGGGTCGAATATTTATAGACAGGCACAATTATATCGTTTTGAGAATTTGTATTGTGTCTGAAAGTCGATTTACCTTCTTTTCTTTCATATGCCCATCAAAGCACATGCCAGGTGGTTCCAAACTGACAGACTGAGGGGAAAGGAACTGGACTATTTGGGAGGAACCAACTGGCGCAAAGATAGCATAAAACGGGTGACTCAGAAGCCCTGAAATGTGACGTCAGCCACGGGGATGGTCACATGTTTGAAGATTGTGAATGATGCCATGGTCACATATTTGAAGAGTGATTTTGATCAGTTATTAGTTTCATATCAAATGGTAGCTCAAACTTACGCTAGGCTTCCAAATGCTGACATGGATGATAAAGTCATTTAGAGCAAAATCCTAATTGTGTTGTGTGGTCATACCGCACACGAAAGATGGAGGACGGGAGAGAGCGACAGGGAAAAGGAAGGGAAGAAATTGTGGGAGGGGCCGGGTCTGCACACACACACACACACACACACACACACACACACACACACACACACAGGGACACACACGCACGCACGCACGCGCGCTCGCGCGCGCACGCACGCATACATGCACGCACGCACGCACGCAAGCACGTAAGCGCCCGCGCGCCGCGCGCGCGCACACACACACACACACCACACACACAGAAGGAAGGGAAGGGAAAGGGAGGGGTCGGGTCTGCACACACACACACACACACACACACACACACACACACACACACACACACACACACACACACACACACACACACACGCACACAGAAAGGAATGGAAAGGAAAGGGAGGGGCTGG
>JADBJO010001067.1:277500-295000 GCA_016801955.1 Conus betulinus | reverse complement strand
GTACTGTTGTGCCCTATCCCCCCTCCCCCCCCCCTCCCCCCCCCCCCCCCCCCCCCCACCCCCCTCCCCCCCCCTCTCCCCCCCCCCCCCCCCCCCCCCCCCCCGTGTTCCCACCTCCCATACCTCCCCCCCCCCCCCCCCCCCTCCCCCTCCCCCCCCCCCCGCCCCCCCACCCCCCCCCCCCCCTCCCCCCCCCCCCCCCCCCCCCCTCCCCCCCCCCCCCCTCACCTGTTCCCCCTGCCCCCCTCCTTCCCCCCGCCCCCCTATCCGCCCCCCAGCCCCCCCGTACCCCCCCCACCCCCCTCCACCCCCCCCCTCCACCCCCCCCCCATCCCCCCCCCCCTCCCCCCCCCCCCCCCCCCCCCCCCCCCTCCCCCCCCCCTCAACTCCTCTCCTGATCCCACCAGCCTCTGCCGCTCCATGTTCCCTATCCTTCCTGATACCTCCTCCACCACCGTTCTTCCAAATACTCCCTTTTCCTCCACCACGCGGGGGGCATACTCAGACACCGACACACAGACAACAACACGCGCGCGCTGGGCACAAACACACACACACACACTACACACACACATAACACATCTACACACAAACACACACTATCACCCTCACTCACCAGCTCAATCACACACACACCAACACACACACACACACAAACACACTCGCTTCTCTCTCTCTCTTCAATCTCCCCTCCTCCCTCCGCTCTCCTCTCTCTCTCTCCTCTCTTCTCCCTCCATGCCCAATGCCCCCCATCCCATCCTCCTCTCTGCCCCCGTGCGTTCATGCAGACCGTTGTGTTAGCCTTGTCAAGGACCACGATAAATCCAGATTCCGTGCGCCGCAGCATAGTAGTAACGGGGTTTATTAAAGAACCCAAAATAATTTAGCCACATTACCCATTTTCTCACATATGACATACATTCATATAGAGGAATTGGATTTCAATTAAACATCTTCTCGGTTCATGAAATCAATGGACAGGGGAATAAAACTTTGTTTAAATCTGACACTTCTTCTGCATTAACCGATCGATATCTTCGTCCTGACTGAAGAAGGTCATACTGATTTGCAAGAACGTGGGTCTGGTCACACGTAATCTTCTTCGCTTTACAAACAAACACGGCACCTGTATAGCTCACTCAGACTTTTTTGTCTCTCACACACACACCCCCGCTGTTGTAACATTTTAAGACGTTTCTATTCAGAAACTGAGCTCTTAATGTCTCATACATTATTTTGATGTCGTGCTGTTTTTTTTTTTTTTTTTTTTTTTTTTCATAGGTTTCAATAGTTCTGTTACAATAGTAGGGTCATAACTTGCTTTTGCAATCGTAACCAAAATATTTTTTCTCCGTCGGTGGCAGTTTATTCGCCTATTCACATGAATTCTTACAGTGCAACGCTTATGGTTTGAATATCCTAGCGAGGGATCGCTCTTTTTTTTTCATTCCAAACCCCTTCCGTATTCTCCTCCTCAACACACACACACACACACACACACACACACACACACACACACACACACACACAACACACGCACACACACACACACACATTTGATATAATAACGAGTAAAATCCTCAGGCAAATACGAGTTCAGAAATGAACCAGATTCATTGTACACTTCGAACATAATATAAACACTGGTTTTTGACCCTAAAGAGGAAGCGGTTGCTTTTCATGAAAGGACAATTATATTGCACAGTCGTGGAAAAAGTGCTCCTTTTCAAGAGAACCATACGACACCAACCAACTAATATAAAACAACCAACCAGTCAGTCAGTCAGCAAGCCAACAAGCCCTACCAATCACTTCATTGTCCGTTTACGTGTCCGTATATTTATCCACCCACTATCATTATATATCGGTTTATCTACCTGTGTTATCAGACGACTTCCATAACTAGCCACAAAAGAATAGGGATCGGAGGGGGGAGGGGGGAAGGAGAAGGGGTGGGAGGGGTGGGGGGCTGAAAAAGCTGAATATTCGTTACGGAAAACGCGAAGCAGAACGAAAGACCAGGAGAGTATCGTTTTTACACACGACGCAATGAGAAAGGAATAATCGACGAGAGCAGCAAACTTGATCCAGGGGAAGCAAACTGTACCAGTTTGCAACAAACAGAGGAAGAGTAGTGTCCTTATCAATGTCTTCCCTGTGAATTAGTAAAGGCGAGGAGGGGGTGTTGCCTGTCCGCGTGTTCTATGGGGATGATGTACCAACAGAGGACGGTGAAAATGCATTTGTTGTTTGTTGTTTCTGTTGTTGTGTACCAAAGTACACACCCAACCAGCCCTTCGCCACGTAGGTACATAAGCATATCAAATGGAAACGAAACCCACTTCGTGGTTGGTAATCGCTAGCATTACATGTTGTTATGCTGAGCACTATACACGTATTATTTTGATCGAGGTGGATTATTCTCTGCGCACTGCTTTTTCACAGAACTTTTGCTGCTGTGTTCTGTTTTACGTGGAGCCGATTCTTTCTCCACATTTGTCTAGAGTTTTGTGATCCCATCAGCATCTAGGATATCGGGGGTCGGTGCTGTTTGAACTGTTTTCCCTTTCATGCGGTAACAGGCTGCCAGAACTGAGTGAGTGTTGTGTCATAATTAGTGACACACAAACTTGCCATTAGTTTCTTTTGTTTCTTCGTCTAATGTTTTCTAACTGTTCACTGTTTCCCCCATTCATGTCTGTTCTGATGGCTGGATCGGGTCAAGGTTTTCTCCATCTCTCTGCCCAAATGGATTCTCACAAACCTCGCGTTTCTCTTTCCCCAGCAGGCTGTTTCTGCGTCCCTGTTCCAACCAAAGGGGTTGAATGATTTGTTTGTTTGTAGCATTGTTTCTTTTGCATCTTCTACTCCTTAACTTTCACATGGTATTTCCTTTATTGTCGTCATATTGAAAAAAAAAAGGGCCCTGTTGTTTCGTTCGCTTTGCTTTAGATAGTTTCTGAAATATGAATATGATAGGGTAATGGTCACTTCCGTGATGTAGTAGAAGTGCCTCCGCACTCTTGCCTGCTGTGAATCGTGATCCAATGAGTGCAAAGTCAATGACGTTGTCAGTGTCACCCTGCCGGCCTTGACGTGTTAAGAGACGACGTTGTCAGTGCACTGAGTTTCACGTGCACTCTACTGTTCATGGCCGATAGGCTACACCTTAGCTGACTGACTGACTCGTAAGGCGTGAAGTGTGAGTGAAGTCAGGGTGTAGTGCTGAACAGTTCAGTGGCAGGAAGAAGTTATTATTGTTTTATGTGTGTTTGGTGCCTCTGAGCTTGTGGTCGGTTCCAGATCAGCGGGAGGGAGGGGCGGGGAGGGCGGGGGGGGGGGGGGGTTAGGGGGGGGGTTAGAGGGGGTGGGGGGGGGGGGGGCAGGGTGAAAGAAGGGGGGTCGAAGGGGAAGAGGAGGCTTGGGAAGAGCAATAAAAGAAAGAGAACTGAATGGGGGAGGAGAAGTGGAGAGAGAGAGAGGGAGAGAGGGGACGAATGAGAGAGAGGAGAGAGAGAGAGAGAGAGAGAGAGAGAGAGACAGAGAATAGAGACAGAGATAGACAGAGAGAGAGAGAGAGGAGAGAGAGAGAGAGAGAGAGAGACAGAAACAGACAGAGACAGACAGACAGGCAGACAGATGGACAGAGACAGACAGACAGACAGACAGACACAGAGAGAAACAGGAGAGAGACAGACAAGACAGGCAGACAACATGGACAGAGACAGACAGACAGACAGACACACACACAGCACGGATAGGCACACAGACACAGAACACAGACAGACAGACAGACAGAGAGACAGAGAGAGAGAGAGAGGAGAGAGAGAGAGAGAGAGAGAGAAGAAAAAATTATAGTGTATGTGAAATAGAACAATCGAGCCG
The DNA here is from genome assembly GCA_016801955.1 of Conus betulinus. Taxonomy (NCBI): domain Eukaryota; kingdom Metazoa; phylum Mollusca; class Gastropoda; order Neogastropoda; family Conidae; genus Conus; species Conus betulinus. The sequence continues at coordinate 291,115 of JADBJO010001067.1, read as the reverse complement.
CTACACACAGGGATTTCCAGGGTTGTAACCGCTCATGCAAAAAAATGAATGAAGCCCTGTCCTGCAAGAGATACAACAATAGACCACTATTAATTAATGTGCATTTGATTTACATCACAACAACAACCAACTCATATTCTCAAGGCTGATGAAAACTAGGCCGGTGCTGATGCGCAAGAGGCATCCAGTTGCCCCTTAAACGTGTAGCCCCCCCAGACTGGAATAAATCGAAGTGAAAAAAAAAAAAATAAACTAAACATGATGCGGCGTTTTTGAAAAAATATGTAGATGAAAGAGCCCGCACACGGGTTAACACAAACAATCTCTCAAACACACCACACACACAACACCACACACACACACACACACACCACACACACACACCACACACACACAACACACACACACACACACAATATACCCGCGCGTGCGCGCGTGCGCACACGAACAAACACACACACACACACACACACACACACACACACAACACACACACAAACACACCACGCACGCGCGCGCGCGCGCGCTGCGCGAGAGAGAAGAGAGAGAGAGAGAGAGAGGAGGAGAGAGAGAGAGAAGAGGGAGAGAGAGAATCGGGATGAATGAAGCACTCGAATGTTTGCTTGTTTATTTGTGGTACAGTGGGTGTCGCGGGGAGTAATCTTACGTCATCGGTGTCTAATAATTACGAGCGATAACGGTAACAATGACGTCAGAATGTCTGTGGGTCCGCCGATGGCACACGGGTGCCGTCTCTGTCTGCTGGAAATGCTTCGTAATGGACGCTGGTCAGTGCACACAAAGAGCCAGATAATGATGATGTGCTCTCGGACGTATGTATGTCACCCCGATTCGGGGGTACTCTCATGTAAATAACCTGTTTCCGACTGTAATGTCTCCGTGTTTGATTGTGTAAACGACTTCCTGTTTGTCTGTTGCCTCTTGCCTCGTTCTCTGTCCTGCGTATTTGACTCTTGTGCTGCATATTTCTCTCTCTCTCTCTCCTCTCTCTCTCTCTCTCTCTCTCTCTCTCTCTCTCTCTCTCTCTCTCTCTCTCTCCGTGCACTTTTCAAGGTTGGATACCAAACAGAAGATTAACTAGAGCTGATTTAATTATTTATAGATTAAAAAAAATACTGTTTTTAAAAAAAAATCTTTAGACAAGGACAGTGACGAAAGCCCAAAGAACATCGTCTTCCTTTGGCAGCAGGCCTACTGCACAATGGACAAATCCAATCAATGCCAGAACAGTCTTTATGACCAGCAGTTTCAGACACACTCATTCCTATCATTTTCAGGTGTGTTTTCAAATTCAGGTTCAAATGATTTTTGTTCACATTTACCACCATGTACCTCACACAGTTTTTTTTTTTTTTCTTTCATCTGTCAACATTTTATACAAATTATACAATTATAAAGTATGAACAAAAAAAAAAAAAAAAAAAGGAAATGGAAATAGATACCACATCAGTCCTACTTATAACGCTATTACTTGCATCATGTTTTTTTTTTTTGTATGTCAAAATGTTTTACTGTTACTGACCCCCAAAGTTGAATTTTTTTGCTATCCACACAAGACGAGCTTTTCCTTTAAAAAGACATACCTCAATTAGGAGCATCATCAACATCTTTGCTCGCTGACACATTAACCTAACTCAAAATAAATAACTTGCATCGAATACTTGCATCCCACTTACTTTTTCGTCACATGCATCTCGATCAAGTTATATCTCATAAGCTTTCTGTGCATTCAAACTCGTTGATTTCACTTGCCATGAACCTATTTTCCAACACAGTTGATGTAAACAGGATAGTTGATTGTAGCTCTGTGGATAAGATCGTTAGAATTTGGGTTTCTTTTTGTTTTTTTTTTTTTTTGTTTTCTTCTTTTTAAGCTTTTGCTTTTGGCGAACGTGCGCACCGTTTTTCGTGAGTTTTGAATTTTCAACCACCCCCCCCCCCCCCCCCCCCCCCATATCTCTGCCTAGTATTGTTCGTTGTGTCACACAACACGCAATCGGTCGCAATGACTTTGTCGTTAAACAGATAAAGTGCCACAGACCTGAGTACGTTCACAGCATGTCAATGGTGTGTCAGGGAAGCGCAAATGACCTATGCGTCAATGCCGACCCGGTTCGAGCCCCCCCCCACCCCCCACCCCCCTCTCTCTCTCTTTCACACACACACACACACGCGTGCGGGCGCACACACCACACACACATTGTGCGCGCACGCGCAAAACGCACATGCACGCGCGCGCGCGCGCGCGCACACACACACACAATGCAAGGGAATTAGACGTGGCCCCTTCTCCATGACCTCCTCACTTCTCATGGTGGGACCACAACACCCACACACACACACCACACACACACACACGCACACGCACACGCACACGAACACACACACACACACACACACCACATTCCGCACGCAAGCACACACACACACACACACACACACACACACACACACACACACACACACACACAGTCGCGCGTGTGCGTGTTCTACATGACCTCGCATGGGCCACAAACCACATGGAGTGACACATCAGAGAGACTGAGGAGAGAGACAGAGACAGACACGCACCGAGCACGCGCAGACACACACAGACAGACACACCACACCACACCAGACACAGACACAGACACACACACACACAACAGAGGAGGTGAGGTTGTCTCGAGAGGAGGCGGGGGGGGACAGTGGGGGTCGGGGGGGGGGTGGGGTGGGGTGGGGTTCTTCCTTCTCTCCCTTCTATCTATGGAGTTGAAGAAGAAGGTGAAAAAAGCACAAAGCCTCACAAATTGTGTGAAGCAGTTGATAAAGAACCGCAAAACCTGGTTCATGATGCGGCCGAGAGCACGTAGAGCGTCGAGCGTCGTACAAGGTAACACACAAACAAACGATCTGCCGCCACACGACGACGGGAGCGCGCTGTGCACAGCACAGAATGAATTAACTGCTTCTATTAAACATACAGTTTGTACAAGAAAGTTTAAATAAAAGCAGAGCAACAACAGCACCCGATGACGCCATAAACATTTACACCCGAAACGTGTTGCAATGATGCTATCGAAATGTAGCTTTCTCAGAGCATCTTTTAAAAAAAAAGTGTACGTTGTCATCAAATACCAACTCCCAAATGTAACGCCGGGGCCCATGTGTGCTGCACAAGTTGACTTGAACAAAAATGTCAGTGGAGCCATCGGTTGGAGTACTGTCGTCAGCCACAGCATTCAAGGCCTTGCCAGTGTCCCAGCCAACACGCAAGAGCACAAAAAGCCAAAAAAAAAGCTCTCATCTCTCTCTCTCATCTCTCTCTCTCTCTCTCTCTCTCTCTCTCTCTCTCTATTCTCTCAAATATGCAATGTAATTCATGTCAATACGCTGTTGACAAGGGTCTTCCCACGTCGTTCCTGCCCCCCCCCTACCCATCTCATCCCTCTTACTCTCTGTCGCCCTCTGTTGCCCACATTGTTCGTCCACAATTCACTGGCCTTGATTCATTCCCACCTGATCTTATGACGTCTCGCCTGCCCTCACCGTCTTTTGCCTTCAATAACACACACACAAACACACACACACACACACCACACACACACAAACACACACACACACACAACACACACACAAACACACACAGACACACACACACACCACAAAACACACACACACACCCACAACACACACAGAGAAAAAGCACTCCTGCAATCTCACGCAACCTCACTCAGAGTCTTGTGACTGCGCCAGTTTCTATCTGGACAGGGTAATTAAATTATACGAAGCCATGTGGACAACTTGATCATCGTGAAACAAGTCCATCTTCGCCTGCGTCATTGAGGCCACTGGAGAAAGAAGACGAACAGATGGCGAATTGAGCCTATTCAGATTCCGGCTGTGCACGCGCTCCGCGCGAGCGCACGCGCCCGATGCGGAAACACACACACACACACACCACACCACAACACACCACACACACCACACACACACACAAGCACAGGGTCGTAGGTACCACGTAATAGACGCGCGCGCGCGTGCGCTCACCTACACACACACACACAACCCCACACACACACACACACCACACCACACACACACCACACACACACACACACGCACGCAACGCACGCGCGCTGCGGACGCGCACAATCACCACACACGCCACACACACATACAGTAGAACCACACACTGATAGTCTACCACACCAACACACACACACACACACACACGAGACGATGGAGAGAGGAGAGAGGAGTAGAGAGAGGAGAGACAGAAGAGGAGATGCGCGAGAGAGAGGAGATTGAGAGGAGTGGCAGAGAGAGAGAGAGAGAGAGACAGACAGACAGACAGACGACGGACAGGACCACGACTGACTACCAAGACCTGACGATGGAGAGAGAGAGAGAGAGAGAGAGAGAGGTGGAGGAGAGAGAGAGAGACAGACTGCGGAGAGAGAGAGAACAGACAGACAGACAGACTTACTAACTGACTTTATAGACACAGAACAGACAGACAGACAGGACAGACAGACAAACTGAGATGATAGATAGCCTGGTGCATAAAGCACCCTCGTATAGAATATGACAAGAGAGAGAGAGAGGAGAGCGAGAGAGAGGAGAGGAGGAGGAGAGAGAGAGAGAGGGAGAAGAGAGAGAGAGGAGAGAGGAGAGAGAGAGGAGAGAGAGAGAGAGAATCGAAGAATCGGTGGTTCGACTCTGTCGTCGAAAATGACGGGTTTGATTTTTTTTTTTTTTTTTTTTAACATCTTCTTCTTTCTCTCCACTAGAGCTTAAAATGTATTAGTCTGTGTTCTTAGTCTTTGATGCTTGTGGATTCGAATCTTCCCTGGGGGGTGTTTTGGGTATAGTGGGATTTCCCCCTCGGAACTAGCCATTGATTCTAACCAACATTCTCCCATAGCATCCTGCGCACATGAAACATCCTATCAGCAACTTTCGGAAGAGAAGGCCAGTTTGGCCGTTGGTGTGGATGACACGTATACAGATATCATGCATCTTTCATGAAGAAATGCAAAAATCATGAGTGAAGGTGTGTCTGTCTGATATTCTATGATATTCGACTGCATGACAAAGTAAATGACTGAATATGGCGCCAGCTGGCAGCTCTCAGTCGGCTCTACCTAGGTAGGCAGCCCGTTTGTGTAAACCAGAGCGTGGAGGTGTAAAGCGCTTAGTCTTTGGTCTCAACCGAAGATGGACACTATAGTAGTACTCCTAAAAATAAATAAAAATAAAGAATAAATGAATGAGGTATTCTAGCACCTAACGCAAATGGGAGAAACCTAAGGGAAGTCTGCTGAACGTTGTACCCTTACGTCACACTCTCAAAAAGAAAGATAACACAAGAAAACAACACAAACAACAAATCAAAAACGAAAAAACAGCGACAACAACAACAAAACCATGTTGACAGACGAGCAAACACATAAGCAGCCACAACATTGATGACGACGCGCTTTTTTCGAGAGGAACATAATGTATCCACCCTATCCTCTTATACCACTCCTCTCTCTCTCTCTCTCTCTCTCTCTCTCTCTCTCCTCTCTCTCTCTCATCTCTCTCTCTCTCTCTCTCTCTCTCTGTCCCAACACACACACACACACACACCACACACACACACACACACACACACACACACTTCACACACTTCACACACTTCACACACACACACACACACACACACACCACACACACACTTCACACACTCACACACACACACACACACACACAACACCACACACACACACACACACACACATACACCACACACACAAACACGCGCGCGCGCGCACGAATGCACGTACGTACACCGGCACGCACGCGCACACACACGTACGCGCGCACACACACACACACACACACACACACACACACACACACACACACACACACACACATCACTCCAACATAACACAATTCAATACAAATACAATTAAAATACATTCCACGACTGTTACGTGTACTGTCATCTCCCCCTTACAACCTACTCAAAAGGTCAGTATCCGCGCGCCGATGATTCCGCCTCAACCAACCCCCCCCCCCCCCCATCCCTCTACTCCTCCGTGACTTCACCTGACTCTCTCCTTCCACCACACCACACCCCCTCCCCCACTCCCATCTCCCCCCCCCCCCCCCCACCCTCCCCCGCACAGCCACATTCAGACACTGTTCTGCCACAGTCCCAGTCTCAGTACACCACAGAGTGATGCCTCTGGGTTCCCCGAGAGAAGTGACGCTGCACGTTGGCTGAAGTCTTGCTGTCGTCCAGAGATGCTCGTTCTGATAACAGCAGGGGGAAACAGGACGCTGCTTCCTAAGTTTGCTGCTTTTTTGGCTGAAGTCTTGCTGTCGTCCAGAGATGCTCGTTCTGATAACAGCAGGGGGAAACAGGACGCTGCTTCCTTAGTCCCTTTACTCTTCTTCCTCTCCTCTTCCCCTCACCATCCATTCCTCAATTCTCCTTCCCCCTCCGGCCCCCCCCCCCCTCCCCCCCCCTTCCCCTTCTTCATACCAACGACATCGACACTGAAGACGTTGACTCTAAGGCACGAGAGACTGTGTGTTTTTTTTCGGGAACAAAAAATCAGAAATGAGGTCACAATGAGCGCAGAGAACAACAAAGTCCCACACCCGCAACCTTCAGGCATTTCATCAACAAGTCGCTCTAGGTTCCCTCTCAAACATCAGCCAGCCAGAACTCATGTCTTACAACCGCCTGTGGGACCGAACCAAACCGCAGTTTATACTATCGGCGTGGAGACAGAGGAAGCTGGGGAGCACTCTTGTGTGAGCTTGGCTCTGAAATGTTCAGCCCCACTACAGGAATAGCAAGGGGTTAGCCACTTCGTCGTCCACTGCAACGACGCGACGACGACGAAGAAGAACTTGGAGAAGAAGAATGAAGATGAAGAACAAAAATCAGAGAATAACAACGCAGACGTCCTCAAATATCTGGCGCAGTTCAAACAACGCAGACGTCCTCAAATATCTGGCGCAGTTCAAACATCAATGTTTTCAGCTGTGTTGAAGGTTCAGAGGGTGGGGTAGTGATGATGCTTTGTTTAGTAATGGTGCTGCGTTTAGAGGTGGTGGTGCGTTTAGTAATGGTGCGCTACGTTTAGTAATGGTGCAACCGATTAGTAATGGTGCTGCGTTTAGTGATGGTACTGCGTTTACTGGTGCTGCAGCGTTTAGTGGTGGTGCCGCGCTTAGTGGTGGTGCTGCGTTTAGTAATGCTGCTGTGTTTAGTAATGGTGCTGCGTTTAGTAATGCTGCTGTGTTTAGTAATGGTGCTGCGTTTAGTAATGGTGCTGCGTTTTAGTAATGGTGCTGCGTTTAGTAATGGTGCTGTGCTTTGTAGTGGTGCTTTGTTTCATAGTGGTGCTGCATATAGTAATGGCCCTGCGTTTAGTAATGATACTGCGTTCAGTAATGATGCTGCGTTCAGTAATGATGCTGCATTTAGTAGTGAGCTGTGTTTAGTAATGGCGCTGCGTTTAGTAATGATACTGCATTTAGTAATGATACTACGTCAGTAGCGGTGCTGTGCTTAGTAATGATACTGCATTTAGTAATGATACTGCGTTCAGTAATGATGCGGCGTTTAGTAATGGTGCTGCGTTTAGTAATGATGCGGCGTGCGTTTAGTAATGGTGCTGCGCGTTTAGTAGTGTGCTGTGTTTAGTAATGGTTCTACGTTTAGTAATGGTGCTGCGTTTAGTAATGGTGGTGCGTTTACATTTGTTGTGTTTACTAACGGTGCTGCGTTTAGTAATGGCGCTGCGTTTAGTAGTGGCGCTGTGTTCAGTAGTGGCGCTGCGTTTAGTAATGGCGCTGCGTTTAGTAATGGTGGTGTGTTTAGTAATGGCGCTGCGTTCAGAAGTGGCGCTGCGTTTAGTAATGGTGCTGCGTTTTAGTAATGGTGGTGTGTTTAGTAATGGCGCTGCGTTCAGAAGTGGCGCTGCGTTTTAGTAATGGTGCTGCGTTTAGTAATGGTGGTGTGTTTAGTAATGGCGCTGCGTTCAGAAGTGGCGCTGTGTTTAGTAATGGCTGCTGCGTTAGTAGTGGCGCTGCGTTCAGAAGTGGCGCTGTGTTTAGTAATGGTGGTGTGTTAGTAATGGCGCTGCGTTCAGAAGTGGCGCTGTGTTTAGTAATGGTGCTGCGTTTAGTAATGGTGGTGTGTTTAGTAATGGCGCTGCGTTCAGTAGTGGCGCTGCGTTTAGTAATGGTGCTGCGTTTTAGTAATGGTGCTGCGTTTTAAATTTGCTGTGTTTTAGTAATGGCGCTGCGTTCAGTAGTGGCGCTGCTTGAGCTGTCAGTGATGACTGGTGTGCTTTGAATGATTTTTTCTCTTCTCAGTAAGATGCTGTGTATATGCATAGTTGCTGACTTGTGATTGACTATTTTGATTCTATGACTTGCCACCATTTGAGATTTCTACTGTGCTGTAATTGCCCATCGAAAAAATAATTGAAATGTTTGAAGAGAAACATTGAATTGAAATGAATGAGAGAGAGAGATGAGAGCATTGAGAGAGAGAGAGAGAGAGAGATGGAGAAGAGAGAGAGAGAGAGAGAGAGAGAGAGAGAGAGAGAGAGAGAGAGAGACAGACAGACAGACAGAGAAAGATACTGAGACAGACAGACAGAGACAGAGGCAGAGAGAGACACAGAGACAGAGACAAAGGAACAAAGAGAGATGCATAATCGTGGTTTATGCATTGTCACTCGGCCTCGGCCCGCCATGAAAAGTGAGTGACCATGAAAATACAGCAGGAGGACGCTCGACCATCGATGGCGGTCACCAGATGTTGCGGGGGGTTATGTTGGACGTCACTGGCCGAATCACACGTGATGACGAGGACAATGATGTCACAGGGGGGACCATGGGTCCGCGATGGCTCACTGGTGCCGTCACACTGCTGCCCGTCATGCTAATGGACGCTGAACACTGGAGACAAGAGCCAGGTGGCGGGTTCTCCGATTCCCGTCTGCCCGTGGTCGCTCCCTGTATTGTGTTCTGATCAGTCTCCTGGCTGGCTGATCTCTTACAGATTTCTCTGCTGTTGACCGTTTTCTCTCTCTCCCCCCCCCCCTCCCCTCCTTCCATCTCTCCCCTCCTCTCTCCTCTCTCTCTCTCTCTCTCTCTCTCTCTACTCTCTCTCTCTCTCTCTCTCTCTTATAGAAATGCGTATGCTGTGCGAATCATTGACTCCATACTCCTGTGTATCTCTCTCTCCTTTTTCTTCATTTTCTGTTTTTATTTTTCTTGTCTCTAAATCTTATTGCATTATTTAGCTTAAAACGCACTGCTTAACATTTCAGCCCTTGGCTGCATAAAGGTTTTCTGAGTTCTGAGTTCTCTGTGTCTTTTTCAGTCTCTGTCTCTCTGTCTCTGTTTCTCTGTCTGTCTGTCTGTCTCTCTGTCTGTCTCTGTTTCTGTCTGTTTCCGTCGGCCCGTCTGTCTCTCTGTCGGTCTGTCCATCTGTCTGTCTGTCCGTCTATTTATCTGTTTGTGTCCCCCCCCCCCCCCTTCTATCTTTTCTCTTTTCCTTCTCTCTCTCTCTCTCTCTCTCTCTCTTCCTCCCTCCTTCTCTCTCTCTTTCGCTCTCTCTCCCTCCCTTCTTCCCTTCCTGACTCACTCCTCCTCCCCCTCCCTCCCTCCCTTTCTCTCAATCCATTTTCTGTGCTACAGGTACCAGCTAAGGACGTGGGGGGTATGGACGACTGAAAAGTAAACCGCTGTCCTATCATCAAGGATAACGCGTTATTTCATCGTAATGTCCGGGGTTTTCGTGCACATTTTCTAAGGAGCGACAACTCATCTGTCAACTGACGATTGTAGAGGTCGCTGTCCAAGAGACACAACTACACAGTTAAAAAGTCTTTTGACTCTTTCCGGTTCCAGTGTCCTTTCCGAAGAGGCCAAAATCACGGGAGACGTATCCTAACTCATACACACATCTCTATTGTGCATCCCCTCTCAGTCTCTATATACTGCTCTCCAAGTTTTAACTGTTAGATTTCTCTGCTGAAAAAGGGTAACTGTTCTTTATGCATGTCATTGATCACAAACTCTTCAGCTAATTGAGGAATGTCGACGACCTTTTTTTTTTGTAGCTGTTGGGTGATTCTAAGGGGCACTACCCACCTTGGGTTAGTGTGAATACTTCGTCCAGACGTTTTCTCCTGAAGATGTCTCTCCGGAGCTGGATCTGTGTTGTCTGAATGATAGGTCTCCGACAGACCACCATTCTTCCACTAGTGCATGTTCCTATATTGATTTGTCTGTGCGTGATCCCTCACTGGTCTCGGATTATGAATGGTCCGCTCATGACAATCTGTACGGAAATGACAGTCCTCCAATTGTTAAACCAACACTACAGACAGCTACATTTTGCCTGACCATCTGAAGTCTTAGAAAAAACTGACAACGACTTTTTTTTTATGCAGCGGGGCAGGCCCGAAAAAGAACTGATACAGAGGAGGCTCTGCAAACACTGGACCTGGCAGAAACCCTTTGCAGGTATTCTTATACAATGTGCCACAGCCACTGTCCCAGCATCAGCAAAGAAGTCTCATATGCTCGAACACCACGGCTGAACACTGACCGCCGATCACTTAATGATGGGCAAGAACACGCTAAACGTTGTAGGTAACAATCAGCCCCCCAGTGTTCCAGCTCATCAAACTCTGTGAGCCAGATCAAGATATACACTCACGACAAGCGCACTTCTATCTTGGAGAGATTCCTCGTCCAGGCTGACAGTAGAAAACGCCAAAGAAAAGTCAGGAAAATAACCTAGAAAATTTGAGGGAAAAACCCGAACCTCTATATCCATAACTTCAGCCACGCAGACGCTCTGATTATAAAGCTGTTGCGAATCTGATGGCATCTCTTCTTGAATGAAACTCTCTTACTGTACTAATGAATCAGCTTTTTAAAACAAAAACCTGGACTCCCTTCGCCTCCTCTCCCCCCCCCCCCCCAAACTCCCCCTCACCTGCAACATTTCCTCTAATAATACTTGATGAACTGAAGCCAGCTATTCAAACTGTGACGATTCTGGTCCTAGCATTGAAGACATCTACCCTGTTACCGAATTTTCAACCATCTTTCAGAGAGAGAGAGAGAGAAGAGAGAGGAGAGAGAGAGAGAGAGAGAGAGAGAGAGAGAGAGAGAGAGAGAGAGAGAGAGAGAGAGAGAGAGTGTAGTAATGCCATTTTCTAGACGATTACAACTGCCAGCATAACCAGACTTGTCAGGATAAATATTAAGAATTTGCCAGCAACCCCATTTCATAACTAAATGGTAATGGTTACAAAAAGTCTGTTAACAACATTTTCAGCATGTCACATTTCTGTGAAAATTTGTTAACGACTTACAATAAATGAATTATGCACTAATCAAAGAAATATTATGTATCATGAGTAAATATATTATAGAAAAAATAGTCACATTCTGGCAAGATCCCGATTTCTATGAAGGAGATAATGCTATCAAGATAGATCATAATCATATACCGCACACACACACGCACGCACACACACACACACACACACACACACACACACACACACACACACACACACACACACACGCCCCAACCCTGACCCCCTCCAAACACACATGGCACCAGCGCACACGTGCGCACTGGCTGGCTGGCACACACACACACACACACACACACACACACACACACACACACACACACACAGAGCGCGCGCGCGCCCCCCACCCTTACCCCCTCCAAACACACACGGCACCAGCGCACACGTGCGCGCTGGCATAAGACGATTTAATCATACACACATCAGTTGTAGGATTTTCAAACGATTGGTAACACTTAACTGAAAAAATATTGACATGACTTTTTCTGGTCTAAGGGAAGCAATCCATTTATATGCAAAGTAGTACAAGACGATTGATGTAACTGTGTTTTCTCCCTTAGTTACATGTTTTCTGCTGCGTTGTTTTGTAGTGTGTGTGTGTGTGTGTGTGTGTGTGTGTTATTATTATTATTATTATTATTATTATAATCATTATTATTATAAAGCTGTCAACTGATTATTTCCAGAGAGTTAAATGGACTGCAGGGTATTCTACAGAAATAATCAGGAGACAGCATTCGGGAACATGTTTGAGAAGTCGGTGACAAATGCCTTCAACGTCCATTTTGCGCACAATTTGAAGAAAAAAGTGATTGTTCGTTCTTCGTTATGAATGTGTTTGTTTGACTTGACTGAAGGAGACCAAAGAGGTCAAAATGCATCGTGTTTTGTCTTGTTATTGTTTTGCCTTTTTTCGTCCGGCGAAATAGTAATTTTCTGTTAAATTTGAATCAATTTCCGCTTGCTGTCATCTCATTGTGAAACTGACATTGTTCAGTCAGCTTTGTCGTGACTGAGGAAGGTTGAGGAGTTGTTCATCTGCACCTGTTATTCCCCTATCATTTACCTGCTTTCAGTGTTTGCTTTTTTTGTTTGTTTTTTTGTACTCTCTGCGTGAAAAACAGCTATAGGTCAAGGCTCGTTGTTTATATGTTTATCCTACTCAGTTGGTGGCTCTCCGGAATGTAACATTCATGTTCTGCTTAACCTTCCGCGCTTGCAGTCATTTCATTTTGAAACTAAGACTAACTTGCTTCTAGAGCTCGCATATGTAAGTAAAGACAGTCTACGTCACCACATTGTCGAAATAGAGAGAGAGAGAGAGAGAGAGAGAGAGAGAGAGAGAGAGAGAGAGAGAGAGAGAGAGAGAGAGAGAGAGAGAGAGAGAGAGAGAGACAGAGCGACAGAGAGAGAGAGAGAGAGAGAGAGAGAGAGAGAGAGAGAGAGAGAGAGAGAGAGAGGAGACAGACAGACAGACAGACAGATAGACAGAGAAACACTGTAGCAATGCCATTTTCTAGTCGATTACAACAGCCAGCATAACCACACTTGTCACGGTAAATATTAAGAATTTGCCAGCAACCCCATTACATACCTAAATGGTATGGTTACAAAATATCTGTAAACAACATTTTCAGCAAAAATCACATTTCTGTGAAAATTTGTTAACGACTTACAATAACTGATTTATGCACCGATGAAAGAAATATTATGTATCATGAGTAAATAGTACAGAAAACATAGTCACATTCTGGCAAGATCCCGATTTCTATGAAAGAAATAAAAGCAATCAAGATATAGATCATAATCATATACTACACACACACACACACACACACACACACCACACACACACACACACGCCCCCACACTGACTCCCTCCAAACACACATGGCACCAGCGCACACGTGCGCACTGGCTGGGACACACACACACACACACACACACACACACACACACACACACACACACACACACACACGCACGCCCCCACCCTGACCCCCCTCCAAACACACATGGCACCAGCGCACACGTGCGCGCTGGCATAAGACGATTTAATCATACACACATCAGTTGTAGGATTTTCACAGGATTGGTAACACTTAATTGACATGACTTTTTCTGGTCTAAGGGAAGCAATCCATTGATATGCAAAGTAGGAAAAGACGATTGATGTAACTGTGTTTTCTCCCTTAGTT
>JADBJO010001067.1:272500-275000 GCA_016801955.1 Conus betulinus | reverse complement strand
TAGGATTTTCACAGGATTGGTAACACTTAACTGAAAAATATTGACATGACTTTTTCTGGTCTAAGGGAAGCAATCCATTGATATGCAAAGTAGGAAAAGACGATTGATGTAACTTGTGTTTTCTCCCTTAGTTACATGTTTTCTGCTGCGTTGTGTTGTATTGTGTGTGTGTGTGTGTGTGTGTGTGGTGTGTGTGTGAGGAGTTGTTTATCTGCACTGTTATTCCCATACCATTTACCTGCTTTCAGCGTTGTGTTTGTTTGTTTGTTTTGTTTTTGTACTCTCTGCGTGGAGAACAGCTACAGGTAAGCTCATTGTTTATATGTTTATCCTATTCAGTTGGCGGCTCCGGAATGTAACATTCATTTTCTGTTTAACCTTCCGCTTGCAGTCATTTTATTTTGAAACTAAGACTAACTTGCTTCTACAGCTAGCATGTGTAAGTAAAGACAGTCTACGTCACCACATTGTCGAGAGAGAGAGAGAGAGAGAGAGAGAGAGAGAGAGAGAGGGAGAGAGAGAGAGAAGAGAGAGAGAGAGAGAGGAAGAGAGAGAGAGAGAGAGAGAGAGAGAGAGAGAGAGAGAGAGAGACAGACAGACAGACAGACAGACAGACAGGCAGACAGACAGACAGACAGACAGACAGATAGACAGAGAAACACACTGTAGCAATGCCATTTTCTAGACGATTACAACAGCCAGCATAACCACACTTGTCACGGTAAATATTAAGAATTTGCCAGCAACCCCATTACATAACTAAATGGTAATGGATACAAAATATCTGTAAACAACATTTTCAGCAAAAATCACATTTCTGTGAAAATTTGTTAACGATTTACAATAACTGATTTATGCACGTTGAAAGAAATATTATGTATCATGAGCAAATATTATAGAAAATATAGTCACATTCTGGCAAGATCCAGCTTTCTATGAAAGAGATAAAGCTATCAGGATAGATCATAATCGTATACCACACACAAACACACACGCGCGCGCGCGCGCGCGCGCGCGCGCCCACCCCCACCCTCACCCCCTCCAAACACACACGGCACAGCGCACACATATGTGCTGGCACAAGACGATTTTATCGTAAACACATCACTTCACTGGGAAAAAAAAAATGGACTTTTTGCGGTCTAAGGGAAGCAATTCATTGATATGAAAAGTACGAAAAGACGATTGATGTAACTGGGTTTCCTCCCTTAATTACATGTTTTCTGCTGCAGTACCTGTGGGACAATTTTGTGTGTGTGTGTGTGTGTGTGTGTGTGTGTGTGTGTGTGCGCGCGCGCGTGCGTGTGGGTGTGTGCCCCTCCCTCCTCCCCCCTCCCCATTTTTCACTTCCCGAAGCAGAATAAATTCAAACAAATAATCAAGCTTACCATTTTTCAGCTCATCCACAATTTGTAGTAAAGTTTAATTCTGGATCTTCTTCGTTTCCTTCGTCTCTCTGTCCTTCTTCCTTCTTTTCCTTCGTCCCTGTCTCCTGCTTTTCTTGTCTCTTTACTTTTAAAGGCGCTTTAGGTGTTTGCTTTTTTTTTTTTTTTTTATGTTTATTCATTCATTTACCATCTATTTATCTATTTATTTACCTAAAAAAAAATTTACTTATTTATCTATTTTTGTTGTGTGTTTTTGCATTGCCAGAAGAATAAAAAGCCGAATTTTCGTATATAGTTGATCATCGTTTGAGTCTTAGAGGTGGAAAACATAGATATGGAATCAAAACTAGTTAAAGTGTATTGACTTCTGTGAACCTAGCTGTTGCCTGAGAACACGAGGTCTCATCCCATGTCCCATACGCCAGTTGTAGTCGTCATAAACAAAAGTAGAACAGAAGGGAATACTAATGAATTGTGAATAAAATGAAGACAGATCATGTATTCAGACAGAGAACAATGACAAGATAAAAATGAAATGAAACATGTGAGAGAACGAAAACATGATAGTCAAGTGGATTTTGACATCCTGCTGCGACTACTACTACTACTGAGACCAATATAGTCCTATGTCAGTGTTCCTATAGCCCAGCCAGTTACACGGGGCCCTGTCAGGGTTGTCTCCGCACACAGACCAATATATTCCCATGTCAGTGATCCCTATAGCCCAGCCAGTTAAATGGGGCCCTGTCAGGGTTGTCTCCGCACACAGACCAATATATTCCCATGTCAGTGTTCCTATAGCCCAGCCAGTTACAGGGCCCTGTCAGGGTTGTCACCACACAGAGACCAATATATTCCCATGTCAGTGTTCCTATAGCCCAACCAGTTACACGGGGCCCTGTCAGGGTTGTCACCACACAGAGACCAATATATTCCCATGTCAGCGTTCCTATAGCCCAACCAGTTACACAGGGCCCTGTCAGGGTTGTCACCACACAGACCAATATATCCTCATGTCAGTGTTACCATAGCCCAGCCATTTACATGGGACCATGTCAGGGTTGACACCACACATACCAATATATTCCCATGACTGTGTTACCATAGCCCAG
>JADBJO010001067.1:252500-262500 GCA_016801955.1 Conus betulinus | reverse complement strand
TAATTACCGTTTAAAATCTGACCCGATTCTTTGCAGGTTTAAATTAACGTTTAATCTGACCCAATTCTTTGAAGGTCTGGCAGCATCATGCGTAGCCTTAAGCTTTGAAGTTTTAACGGAGAACCGTGTAAATTTGTCCCGATTCTTTGCAGGGCTTGCAGACTTTTGTTTAATTCTTCCCTGACCCGAAGATTGTTCAGATTCTCGTTGACGTTCGATCCGATTCCTACGAAGGCTGGCATATCACTGTTTAATTCTGAACTGATTCCTCCTGTTCTCAACCGACTCTTCCAAGGGCTTGTATACAACTCTTTAGATCTGACCCCATTTCTTAAAGGAGTTACAGTCTTGTTTTAATCTAACCCGGATCGTTGAAAGTTTTGCCTAAAATCGTAAGGTCTGACCCCATTTTCGCTTCTCTTCCCGAACAATAGGCAGTTAAAAAAAATATGACGTTTAAGTTAGCATAGATTATGCATGAAAAGTAAATATTGTTAGGATAAGAAGGAAATAGTTTTAAAGATGCTTTGTCATCATCAGTTATCTGCGTAATATTCTTTTTTCCAGAGGGCAGATTTTCGTATTAGTTTGAGCAAAGTCTTTATTCACAAGGGGAAAAAAAACACATCGCAGCAACAGACATCAATTATAAGTTCAAGATTTATCCACTGTGACATACTTTAACATATAAATGCTTTATGAATACTTGACTGCAGTTCAATGATATAACTTGATAACAATGATAGAAATCAGGTGAACAATGAACATATAGTGAAAAAAAAAAATTGCTAAGCACTGAGTAACAAATTCAAAGTATTTCGTAGAGACTGAAAAAAAAAAAGGAGTTTTCTGTTCAACCAGGAACGTCACATTTTTTTATCAATTTATATTTTCTTATATTAAAAAAAAAGGTGGATGTCATGTTTCGCAATTTTAAGAAATTGTGAATAAAGTGCCGTAGAATTCGTTTGTAATGTTAAACATCAAGTGAAAAGTAAAAACTTAAAAAGTTTTTTTTTGTTTTTTTTTTTTTTTTTTGCACTCCATGTTGAACGGATTAGGGAAATATTTATCCCTGTTTTTCACTTCTTGTCCTGCCCCTGCCCCCCCCCCCCCCCCTCCCCCCCTCACACTGGAACTGAACACTCTTCCTCTGTTTGTCTGTGTGTCTGTCTGTTTCCAAAATGATAAATGGATGAAGTATTTGATCACGACACTTCTTACACACATCACTGCTGCTTTAAGAACCTAAAAGGCCAAACTGGAATGCCATACCTGACATTCTTACTGTCAGTATTCACTGGAAATCCCCCCCCCCCCCCCCCCCCCTTGTTAAGCTTCAGATAAGTATTAAAAAAAAAACCCATACAACTTTACTTCGTTGATGCATCTGAAACCCCGTTTGTTACATTTTTTTGGACATATTTTTAAGTCAAACTTAAAAAAAAAAGCAGCAAGGATTTTTTTCGTTTTCAGTGGTTAATCTCTGAAGAAAATTGAAATCAGCAGCGAGTGTTTTGCGCTACACGGTTGGAAACGATATTGCAGCATGCAAAACTTAAATTAACATCTTTTAAACGACTTGTAGAAATTAGTCGACGTTTTTTGCGCCACACAGTCTTACACACTACTATCACACAGCATTTACGGCTGAAAGTGACCCCTTCTTAAAAGGAGCAATAGAAATTAAAGTTAATTCTCACGGATGAAACGTGTCCAGTGAAACAAAGTTTTTTTTTTTTTTTTAAAAAAAAAAAAAAAAAAACCAGAGAGAGAAAGATATGAAAGAAACCTGAACAGTGTTAATGTACTACCGAATACACCCCCAATACAATTGAAATTGAATTGAACAGAGGTTTAGTTCTTCATGCTAGTGGGAAAAGAGAATAACTCTAGCCACTGTTGACATCACCCACCCCGCATGCGGCTGACCCGACCTGTTTTGCATACATGCATTAAGTGACCGAACAGGTTTGGGGGTGGGGTGGGGGTGGGGTGTGGGTCTCTGCAAGAGTGAAGCCGATCCCTCTCCCTTACCCAATACCCTCGACCCCCCCCCCCCCCCCGGCTCCCCCAATCCATACCCCATACCCCCGACCCCCCACGAACTTGGTCCTCACAAGTTTTCACTCTCGCCACAACTCCTCCCCCCCCCCACCCCTCCCCACCCCCCCCCCCCTGTCCACGGTCTCCCGGGACAACATACTACGTCACCGTCTCTTTTCGCCCACGTGACCTCGCCCCGACTCGCGCAGCCAATGAGGTGTGACACAGCGCATGTCGGTCACCAAGGGGGCCCAACTCCCACTGTCACCACACCACCCCGACCCTATATCCCCCCCCCCCCCCCTTCTTTCTCCCCTCCCTCTCTCCTCCTCCTATCCCCTATCCCCGCCACCCTCTCTCCCTCTACCTGCTACCACTTACTTTCCATTCTGACCTGTTTGTGAGTTATGGGCAGTCCCCCCCCCCCCCCCCCTGCCCCCCCCCCCCCCCCCCCCCCCCCTCTCGGAGTCAGGTCTACTTCTTGCACCTGTGTTCGGTACACTCCAAGTCTTGCTCAATGGACTTTCATTTCTTTGGCCTCTCCCGTTTTCTTTTTTGTATATTCACTCCACCCATCCCCCCCCCCCCCCCCCCCTCCCCTCTCCCATTCGCCTCCCTTTTTTCGTTCTAGTTTGTTCCTTCCTTTCTGCCAAAAGAGAGTTTCGTAACAGCCACTGCCCCCCCCCCCCCTGAGAGAGAGAGAGAGAGAGAGAGAGAGAGAGAGAGAGAGAGAGAGAGAGAGAGAGAGAGAGAGAACGTCGTATACATGTATATATATGAAGAAAGTGTCACTTTCGTTTAGAAAGATGGTTTTCGTTATACTTTTTTTTGTTTCATGTTAGTAACTTTGTTTGCTCGTTTGCACATTACTGAACCATAAGGCTGATCATTCTTTTTGTGTTAAAAAAAAAATGAAAATGACGCATCACCTATGTCATTAGGACTGTAAGTCCTGTATGACGACACTGAAAAGAAACAGCCTCCGGAATAAAACACCACAACAAGAACGACAACTGACATCCCTTTCTAGTGACTTTAGCCAAAGGTGGAGAGACTCCAAACACCGCACTGTGTCTGTTTGTCATTGATGTCATCTGGTGTTAAGCGAACAACCCATCACCCTGGTTGCGTGAAGAGGGTTTAGCATTGAAAATGCTAGAATTATTTTACCGCTCCCTTTTTGTTGTTGTTGTTGCTGTCCTTTAGATGTTTCAGTTCATCCTTCTTAAAAAGATCGCTTCCAAAGCGAACCATCTTTGTCAGAGAGTTAGACAAAAAAAAAACAAAAACAAAAACAAAAAAAACAAAAAAACAAACAAAAACAAAAAAAAAAACAAGACATAAATTAAAGAACGCGCCTGGTTTCCAACGTTTTCCGAGCTTTCGTTGGCATTGTTTCAAAATGCACTCCCCAATATAATCTGTAGCCTTTGCATGTAACATTTTTGCGTAAAATCGGCATAAACTCAAATGTCTCCTCAAAAATTCTTACATTTCATCTCAGTGATATTATTTCACTTTATTGGGGATTGTTTTTTTTATCTGGTTCAAATTCAACAAAGGTAGTTTCAGCCCATTTCGTAAATGGAAACCTGAAATTATTCTCATTGTTATCATTAATCATTATCTATTATTATTGTTATTATATAATCATGACTATTATCATTATTATTGTTATTTCGTACGTGTCCCTTCAGTGCCATTAGTCCCCTGTCGCTCATTCCAGCACTCCTGACCCACACACACCACCACCACCAACACACCTACAGTCTAACAGGGAAATCATGCAGATGATTGTCACAGGGAAACCCACCAGAGGAGACCCTACTGCATTGCCGCTGAGTCATTGCGGCCGTGCTCACTTGTGCAGGCGTAATCCACAATGCGCAGGATACATTATTCCCCCCCCCCCCCCCCCCCCCCCCCCCCAACTCCCTACCCCTCCCTCGCCCACCCCTTCTCCCACCATCCCCTTTTACAGACGACAAGGATTGTTCAGTTGCGGTCAAAACCTGTCTTGGTCGTGGGGGACGGGGAAGGCGGGGGGAGGGGATGTTGTGTTAAAGGACAGGACGACCATGTTGGAATACATTGGTGGTAGTGGTAGGGGGTGGGGAGGGTGGTGACAGTGAAGAGGTGGAGGTAGCTCCCAAACCGGAGGGGCCCGTTTGGCCACTTAGGGAGGAGGGGGGGGGGGGGGGGGGGGGGGGGGGGGGGGGGCAGTAGAGCATGAGTCCCGTTTTGGGCCGAACCGGTTCTTGCCCCTCCAGCGTAGGTCACTGTTAAGTACAGTGTGTTTTTCAAACTTTTGCCACTTCGGTACCACATTATTTCTTGCCCTCCCTCACGCCTCCTTTACTTTTTCCTTTTCCCTTCTCCTCCTGCAACCCCCCCCCCCCCCCCCCCCTCCATGACTTCTTCTACCCTTTCTGCCAAACTGAGACATTTTGTTTGAGATGGGGTGTACATGTAATGAAAGATTAACAATATCGGCCAAAACGTGCAGCAGAAAACAAACAAAAAAAAAACCAAAAACAAAAAAAAACAAAAAAAAAACGTTGACATATCCTACACATTAAAGATGATGCGATGATAGTGCATATTGTAGACAGACGGGTTAGTGACCAGGTACTAGACCACAAACATTTTTCTACAGAAGTACATATATGCAATTGTTACATTAAAATTTTTACGCCCTCCCTGCCTCGTTTTGATTGCTGTAGGAATCTTATGCGTCATTTGCTGATGTTACTATTCGCGTGGCATTTTCGTCAGAATTATATGAAAAGTGAAACAAACAAAATGATAAAGAACAGTAAAAAAAAAAAAAAAAAATGGTGATCCCTTTCATTACACCTATATTTGGCACAAGCCACAAACAGTACTGGAATAAACAGGAACCGGTATTACAACACTTCTGTAGTTGACAATATAGGAGTCATTTTGTTGCATATTGATTCTAGCTATAATGTTTTGTGATTCTTTTAGCTTCTCTCATGTTAAGAAATTCACAAATAAATGTCCCGCATACTAAAGCAGTCATTTATACCAATGAGGATCAGAAGATCGAAAATCTTGAACATTTTACTTACGATCGTTAGAAATAATCTACAAAAAAAAACAAAAAAACCCCCCAAAAACTCTTGATTAATTAATACAAAACTGTTTTGTTATTAAATATTGATGAACACACAATTATAAACAAATTCTTAAAAAAAAAAGAAGAAAAAATGACTCAATAAATCCAAGTTCCATGACTCGCTTTCCTAACGCTGCAACCACTTGACAATGCATCAAAACGTGATTCAGAAAGCAGAGAACAATGCACAATATAGCACAATATAGCACACCATATGACGTCTTTCCACACCACACCACGGCACAGGAACGCCCCAAGCCACTCTGTTACGCCCTTATTCTTACGTATTCGTTTCGTCCGCACGTGATAAGCACAACACTCCTTGGTTACAACTTGCGATTTCATGCGATGAAAAATTATTGATAACCCAGAACACGACACCGCACAGCATTAAACATTATACCACACCGCACCATACCACACCGCACCACACCACATCACATCACATCACATCACACCACATCACACCACACCACATCACACTACACCACACCACGTAACATCACATAGCGTTAAACACCACACCACACCGCACCGCACCGCACCACACCACACCACATCACATCACACCACACCACACCACATTACATCACATCACATAGCGTTAAAACACCACATCACACGACACACCACACCAAACCACAGCACACCACATCACATCAGAGCACACACCACACACCATCTTTCTACTCCCTACCACCCCAGAACCCACTGTACTCCTTTTCTCTTGACGTTGTGCTGTTTTGAACAAGGGCACACCTTCTAGATGGGGCCAACGATTTCTTATTTAACCACGCTAAACAACACCACACCACACCACACAATACCACATAACTCCACGCCACACCACCACACGCCGCATCGCACTGCACCACACCACACCACACCACACCAACCACACCACACCACACCACACCACCCACACCACACACCACACACCACACCGCACCACACCACCCACACCACACCACACACCACACCACAGCCTGTCACAATACATCGTTGTGCAAAGGACAGGATTGGATGACACCCCTCGTTGAAGTCTTACATTTCTTATGGAAATACACCACACTACACCACACCACCCCTACCATACCCCCCCCCCCCCCCACCCCCACCATACCCCACCGCACACGTACCACACGGTACCGCTCTGCCCTACAAGACACCAAACTACACCTATCACTCCACACCACACCACACCCTACCACCTACACCACACCGCACACCAAACCGCACGTACCATACTACCCTACCCCAGACAACACCACACCACATCCATCACACCCCACCCCACCCCACCCCACCCCACAACCCATTCCACTCCACAGCACAGCACATCACACATACACACACCACACCACACCACACTTCACCACACCTCCCCCTCACCCCCCCCCCCCCCCCCCCCCCCCCCCCCCCCCACACACACACAAGCACCACACCAATTAACCCCTTTTCCTTCTGCTTGCGTCTGTCGCAGAACGATGGCACTCCTCCTCGCTCTCGCCTTCGGCCTCCTGGCCTCTGCCAATGCAGGCTTCATGCAGATGATGACCGGCAACCAGGGCATGCAGAACATGCAGGGCTATGGCCAGCAGGGCATGATGGTGCCTATCAACAACCAGCCCTGCGTCCAGGTGAGTGGGCACATAGCATCATCATCATCATCATCATCATCATCATCATCATCATCATCATCATCATCAGTATCATCAGTCATCATCATCACCATCATCATCATCATCAGTAGTCACCATCATCACCATCACCATCACCATCATCACCATCACCACATCATCATCATCATCATCATCATCATCATCAGTGCGGCCCAACCTTTGCGCCGTTGTACATTCAGCGCAAAGTGAATGAGCGATTGAGTTGAATATTCAGTGTGGAGCACGTCTCCCTTTAAGGGTTCCCTTTTTTGTGTCTCACGATCTCTAGGCGCAAATCGGGATAACGTGAATCAGTGTCTGTGCTGAATATTCAGTATTGAACATAGTTATTCAAAGGGTCCATTTTTGTCGTACTATCGTTTGGTACAAATCTTGATAAAGTGAATGAGCGACTGAGGCAAAGTGTTGACATGCTATCAACTTACAGTAGTTACTTGAAAGCCGACATCATCGAGGGGAGAAAAAAAAAATGATGAGTAAAAGCAAACTTGCAATATTCACTAATGGCCGTTAGTGCTGTCTGGAAGAGTCGCTGTCAAGCATTTCAAAGCTTTGGTGATGCACCGTTCATCTTCCTAAATCGTAGAGGCAGTGACCGGGGGGGGGGGGGGGGGGGGGGGGGGGGGGGGGGGGGGGCATAGGACGGTAGTAGCTCTGTTAGCTTTTCTTTCTTTTTTTTTTTTTCTCTTCTTTTTTTATTCCCAATGTGTGAGCTGAAAAGCTTTAGTCTTGGAAGTGATTGGTCGTGCTATGAAAACAACAACAACAACAAAAAAAAGGAACATCGTTCTCGCAAATGTGATGCGCTTGGGTGTGTTAGGTCTTTAGGATCGGCTAGGGTGTAGGTGTGTTATTATGTACTCTTGCATTTGACCAGTGCGTTAGAGAAAGGCCTGGTAAAATGCGTAGGTTAGGCGTTAGGTTAACAGAAAAAAACAAACAGTCCTGACGCCGCAAAGGCTTTGAGCGAAGGGATGGGGGGGGCGGGGGTGAGGAGGGAGGTGGAGGTGGGCGTGGGACGAGAGGGTAGAGGCAGAGATGGAATGTCTCACTGGCTCAGTGGGGGGAGAGCCTCGACTTCTCAGTCACAGGCTAAAAGTTTGAGTCCCATTTGTGCCAGCATTTATAAGAAAAACAAGAACTTCAAACCCAGATGGGAAAAAAAAAAAAAAGGTTCCAGACTCTAAAGGTTCTGTGCCGCCGAGTGTAAATTTCTGTTTTTAAACTTGTCGTCGTTACTCGCAGATCAACTTGGCACAGCAAAACCAAAGAAAAAGTCATGACACTGTGGGAAAAAAAAAAAAAGAGAGAGAACGAATGAACGAACGAAATTTTATTTAACCAGGGTAATGAGATAAGCAAATCGCGCATGCTTTTTTTTCACCCAGCCCTGGGGAAAAAAAGAGAAAAAAAAAAAAAAAAAAAAGCACATGGACAACAACCCAAGTCAATATAGCAGCAAAAGAGGAAAAAGTGAATACACTAGTCAACTTGCAAAACTATACGAAGAAGTAACAGACTAATACTACAAAAGCAAACGACAAAATCATGCATGCATCCATATGCGCGTGCGCGCGCACACTCACCTACACACACACACACACACACACACACACACACACACACACACACACACACACACACACACACACACACAGAGAGAGAGAGAGAGAGAGAGAGAGAGAGAGAGAGAGAGAGAGAGAGAGAGAGAGAGAGATTTTTTCAGGTAAAGACTTGGGGCCCTTTCTGAAGTGGTGTATGCACGTAACTGGTTTTTAACTCCCTTTGAACTTATCGTTCCGTTTCCGTTTGCGTTAATCTTTAAAGAAGAGAAAAAAGAATCCAGAGAGAGAGAGAGAGAGAGAGAGAGAGAGAGAGAGAGAGAGAGAGAGAGGAGAGAGAGAGAGAGAGGGGTGTTAACACACATAAAACTATATCCTTCACCCATGAGGACATAAGATGTAAGATTTCCTCTTGTCAGCTGTTTTATTCATGTGGAAACAGACGAATCTTGATCCTTAATATTTATCACTAGTGACGGCTAAAACAAATTATTAGCTTCATTTCACGATCTTCTCACTCAGTTTAAAGTTCATAGCAGACTGTAGAGAAGTTCAGTTTCTTAACACACACACACACACACACACACACACACACACACACACCTACCTCTATCTCTATATATATGTATAGGTATGTATGCCAGTCTGTAAGCCTTTCTTCTCTGACGTAGACGTAATGGCATGAAAGTGAGGGCATCGTGGTTTTTAACTCCCTTTGCAACTTATCGTTTGTTTCCGTTTCCGTTTGCGTTAATCTTTAAATTCCTCTAGCATGTCATTTGCGTACGGTTCCGCCTTCCTGGATAGTTAAACGGGTGGAGCTCTTTGGTGTGCTGCTCAGATGTCTGTTTGGGGTTCCAACGCATTTGGGGGACCGAAGAATATACTCAGGTAGTACAAATGCTCTGTGAACGCATCCAGGTTGTCTTGTTGGGGTGCATATGCATTTAGGGACCAAAGAATATACTCGTGGGTCCACTGCCTCTGAGGTGGCGCTGAGGCTGGACAGAAAAAAAAAATCTCGGGTTATACAAATGCTCTCTGAACGAAGCCAGGTAGTCTGTCTGGCGGTGAAGATGCATTTAGGGACTACATACAATTGAATACGTTTGCCAGCATTCTGTAAGTCGGAAAAGAAGAAGAAGAAGAAGAAGAAGAGACAAGAAGAAGAAGAAGAAGAAGAAGAAGAAGAATTGTCGCTTGAGCACAGCTCACTTGGTTATCTGTTTGTCTTCCAAATGCGTGCAGGGACAAGATGGACACATGCCCGAAGGCTGTGCCATCCCTGACATGAACATGGACAACATGGAAGAGAATACCTGCAGAACCAGCTGGAGCAGCAGCAGTACGAGACCCAGGCCATGGCTGAGAGGATCAAGGCCCAGTTTGAAGGTGAGCGGAAGGGAGTGGAGAGGAGAAGGCTTGAAGGTTAAAAGGGAAAGTGTGGGGGGGGGCGGGGGGGGGGGGGGGGGGGCGTTGAGGCAGTTGGGGTTGGGGGGGGGGGGGGGGGGGGGGGGGAAGACACTAGTTGCAGCCCTCAGTCAGAAGCCTCGCACTCCCAGAATTCGCAG
>JADBJO010001067.1:230000-237500 GCA_016801955.1 Conus betulinus | reverse complement strand
AATACCAGCCAAATCATTTTGTCATCTGCTGAAACCAACAATCCCCCCCCCCCCCCCCCCCCCCCCAAAAAAAAAAAAACACCCCACCCCCCAAAAAAAAAAAAAAAAAACCCAAAAAAAACAACAACAAAAAACACCACCAAAAAAGCAAACCAACCAAAAAAACAAACAAACAAAAAAAAAAAAAAACCTAGGTCAAAATACATGGTTCATGGCATCATAACTCTTTAACCCTAATTAAAAATCATACTGACTTTCAATGAAAAGCATATCAGGCTGGTAAAAACAACAAAACAAAAACAAACAAACAAAAACGAAAAAAAAAAAACTGCATGTCAGCAAACAAGTTACGAAGAAAACAAGCTTACACATGCTACATTTGATATCACCGCATATCTTATTGTAAATGGTGAACATAGAACCTTTTTTGTTGTTGTAAAGGCTGAAAATAGGCCTGTGTATACATAAGATTTAAAATTTGCCCCATATGCTTTCCATTTTCCACGTGCTAAGTACAACAAAGATTAAATCAGGTCAAATTAAAGAGCACAGCGTGTGAAGGCAAACTTGCATTTAAATGGCTAAAAAAAAAAAAAAAAAAAAAAAAAGAAAAAAGAAAAAGCGTGAAAAGTAACCCCTCTCTCAGTTGAGTGCCCTACGACTTCTATACTATTTTCTTCTAAAGTGAAGTTAGCAGAACGCGAGCTTTACTCTTGTGAAGAACTTTGTACACTTACTATCGCCAACCGTGTTGCTGTCGGCTCGTTTACGTGTGCTGAATGCGTACTGCACACGTGATTTCGTATCTGTCTCATCTAAAGACTAGCACCCGGCCACCGCTTAATGTCTGGTTAAAGGGGAAAAAGTGGGGAGGAGGGGGGTGGGAAGGGTGTTTGGGCATCCCAACAACAAACAAACAAAACAAAACGCTTAAGCACTCATCGAGAGGACCAGAGATACTGTCGCTTCCTAGGTGAGTGCATCACCCACTGGGCCACTTCTGCTAGTTAAAAAAAGGGGAAAAACAACAACCAAACAAGCAAAGAAACAAACAGACAAGCAAAAAAAAAAAATCATAAATCAAACACCCACGCACTCTACGAGACTTGAACCATAGGGCCAAGGATACTGTCGCTTTCTGGATGAGTGCATTACCCACGGTGCCACCTATGTACCTGGGCAGGAGGGACGTTAGCAGTGAGCTACATACAACCACTTCCCTGTCCCAGTTTAAGACGCTCTTTCGATTTACCGAACACATGTCGTATACTCTGACAGATTCAGCCTCTGCCTCGGATCAGGATCCGATGATGACACAGAGCTTGGAATCGGGTAGGGACTGGGAAAGATGAGGGGTGGGGAGGGTATGGTTGGATAGAAGAAATAATTGGTGAGAAAAAAAAGATGCAATGATAATGCAGTTAGTTGTTGAAAGCATGGAACTAAGAAAGTTCTATCTGCAGTAAGGTGGTAGCAATTCTTGGCTGGTTACAGGTTAGAGTTCCAAGGCTTCACGGCTGGGCGGGTTGTGAATTTGTAAGAGATTTACCCTGCCTAGCGCACAGCATGCCTTCATCCACCATTACTCATGACACTTCTTTAGAGGGTGTCTGGGTACTACAAGATTCATCTAAACTGGGTCTTAATTGTGGTCTGATTAATAGTGCGATTGACAGTTAGATCCTGTACACGAAAAGAACATGACTGACTTTGTGGATTTTACGCAGATCATGGGAATTTTTTTTTTCTCAACGTATGTTTAATTTTGTTTTCATCCTTCTAGAGATAGTATGTGTTCTATGTTTTGAACTCGGTACTACCCCACCATACCAACTCCTTCTCCCCCCCCCCCCCCCCCACCTCAAAGACCATCCCTGCATTCAGTTCACAGGACATGATCATCATTGTAGCCTCCAGGCCTACGCCTCCCCGCTTGGGCCTTCTCAGCTTCCACCCTCTCCACTTCCTGCCGACCCAACTCCAAAAATAATCCAACGACATCACGGACAGCCGAGGTCAGGGTGGTGATGAACTCCATCTTCTGCTGCTCCACCACCTGGCCCTTCAGCTTCTCCATCTCTTTCCTCATACTGTTTGGCCCTCTGCTTTTCCACCTCTCTCTGCTGCTCCCACAGCCTCTCCCTTTCCTCTTCTCTCCTCTGCATCTCCTCTCTGTCAGCCCTGCGACGCTCTTCCATATGTTAATGAACTCTTGCCGTTCTCGTTCCATTTCCTGGCGCCTCGCCTCTTCTTCCTCTCTCTGGCGCTGTATACATTCTTGCTGTTTCTCCAGAAAGGCCTGCATGTCCCGTTCTTGCTGTCTCATCTTCTCCGCTTGTTCTTCCGCTCTCTTTCTCTCCATCTCCGACATCTCGGATTCTCGCTCCCTCATCATCTGTTCCTGTTGTTCGCGCTCTTGGTGCAGACGTTGCAGTTCTTGTTGGTTTTTCGAAGCCGATCTGATGCTCCTTGATCGTGTTCTGCAGCTCTTCTTCCAGCCTTCGTCTCTTGGCTTCCTCTTCCTGCTCGCGGCGCTGTCTCTCTTTCGTTCTTCCGGAACTGCTCCTGGGTTTGGCGACCAGGTCCTCCGCCTGCTTCGTCTGCTTCTCTCCAGTTCCTGGACGTACTTCTGCCTCTGCAGGTCTCGCTTTTCCACCTCTTGAAGTCTTCGAGCTACCTCCGCCTCCATGCCATGCCCGATGTCGGCGTATTTAGGACAGGAGTAGGGCTGGACCGCCGTTCTCCGCCATCATTCCCCTCACGATCGCCAGCAGATTCTCCACCTGTGGCCGTGGGTCGGAGGCCATGTTGTTGAAGACGACGTAACGGTTGTGGCACTCTCTCAGCACCTGCTGTAGGTTCTGTGGAGCGTTTTGGCCCGATCAGGTTTTCGATGGACCGCTGCTCCCGCTCCAGCATGTCACCGTGTGTGAAGACGACGATGAGGTAGCGGCTGATGGATTCGTCGAAGAGAGCTTTCAGACGCTGGTAGGCCCCGTGTTTCTTCTTGGGTGTAGCGGCCCAGGCGGACACGTAGAGAATGGCGTGTGGGCCGGGGTGCATGCCGGCCACGGCCTGCACGATCACCACGCCGATCTCCTCCTGGGTCTTGTGGGTGTCATACAGCCCGGGGGAGTCCAGGATCTGCACAGCAGCATCACAACACCACACTGTCTTTTGAGCGGCCGTGAGTTGGGTCGTCTGTCTCACTTTCTGTGCCTGCTCACTGGTACTACCCCTACACCGCTCATTCCCGATCTCCGACTCAGTCATACTCGTAGCAGCCCCGGCACCGGAGAGTCAATGTCAAGTCGTCATGAGGCACCCCACCAGAGGAGACACGGCACTGCTGCCGAGTCACTTCAGTGGTGTTCAGTGGTGCCTGTTCTGAACCGAAACGCACAGGACACCACCTACAAAGCCTACTGACGACAATAATTGATCTTTTGTTTTAGAGATTACATGACAGGGCTGTACTCTACGCTTACTTTTGTCATAAATCTCAGGGGGAATGAGAGAGAGAGAGAGAGAGAGAGAGAGAGAGAGAGAGAGAGAGAGAAGGGGCGTGGATGGGGTGTCCACGTACGGAGAGACTAACACAGTGACAGTGAAAACGAAAACCGAGAACGAGTGCAAAGACAACCCCACACTGGTGTGTCATCGTACTGACGCTGTCTTTGCACTCATTTCACCATGGGGTTAGGTCTTGCTCGGGCTCGCTCTCTGTAGATCAACATCCGTTATGTGACACGTTCACTCAGTAACGCGTCAGAGACAATTCGTCATTTTCTCTGCTGCTGCAAGTCGTGTGTGCTCACCCATGGTCACATATTGGATTTGAAGGCACACTGTTTGCGAGATCTAAATCTCTCTCTATATATGTATGTGTATACATACACGTATATATATACATATGCATATCTATCTATCTATCTATCTGATATACAGATTATGTAGCATAGTTTCTATTTCTCCGTTGGCCTGTCTGTCTATGTCTGTCTGTGTCTGTCTGTCTGTCTCTGTCAGTCTGTATTTATGTATATATATGTATGTGTTTCGTGTTTGTATGTATGTATGTATCTAGGTACGCACCACTACTACAGCCCTGCCACTGCCACTAAACCCACCACCACCACTACCGCCGCCACCACCACCACACCACCACCACCACACCACCACCATCACCACCACCACCGCTACTACTGCTACAGCTGCGGCTACTACTGTCCCTTCTATCACCACCGCCACCACCACTACTACTGCTACTACTATTACAACAACAACTGCTACTACTACTACTGCTACTGCTACTGCTACTAATACTACTACGACTACTACTACTACTACCACCCTTTGTTACCACCACCACAAACACCACCTCTGTAACCACAACCACCGTCACCACGACCCACCGACGACGACCACACCACCAGTGCTACTGTTGCAGTTGCTATTAATACCAAAACAACGATATTCAGGATTATTGTCATTGCATTATTTTTGTTGTTGATGGTAAATATTGACAGCTACTGCTGCCGCTGCTATTCCTGTCGTTTCGGTTGACACTGTTACAGTTACCATCACACTCAGCACTGTCATTCACATAGTGACACATAGTGACAGCAACAATTGTTTTCTTTTGACTTGCAATTGTGTTTCCTATTGCAACAAACACCCCATTGTCGTCCCTTTTTCTCTAGTGCTGCATCTGTTATCTTAAAAAAAAAAGAGATTTTTTTTTCTGCGTTCCCAACCTCTGCGCCACCTCAGAGGCAGTGCACCCACGCCGCTCATTCCGACACCCCGTCCACAGCCACAGCCCAGTCGGCCCCGCCGCAGCCCCGGCACCGGCCATCCACAGGGAGCAGTCAATGTCAAGTCGTCAAGAGGCAACCCACCGAGAGGAGACACTGCACTGCTGCTGAGTCACTTCGGTGGTGTTCAGTGGCGCCTGTTTTGATCCAAACATACGCAGGACACCACCTACTAAGCCCCCTACTGACGACAATAATTGCTTAGTCGCGGAGCCAGCGTGAGTGAGCTCTCCCTTCCGAGGGCGCCACCACGTCCGTCCAACGACAGCCCCATGGACTCGCCGATACCGGTGACCCCGACGGAACCAAACCAAGGCCACAGACGTGGAGAGGACATCGAAATTGAGGTCACCATGAGAGCAGGGCATGAAGGGCCACAGAATTTGAGACATTTTTTTTTTTTCATGCTGATCGATGAGAATGAGGATGATTAGGATGATGCTACGGATTTCCATTTCGGTCTGAGACTACATGACAGGGCTGTACTCTACGCTTCCTTTCCTAATATATCCCGGCGTCAACCAGGCCCGAGAGAAATATAGACACCTGCAGTGTTGGTCAGGAAATTTGAGCAACACTCTCAGAAACGCATCCATTAAGTGGATGAAACTCGACTGTGTGGTCCCAGTCTTCCCAGCTCAGTCCGCAGCAAACACAACTCTGGGTAGGAGCTCCCCACATGACTCTGATGAGATTTCGAATCCACGACCTCCCAGCCGGGAGTCCGCGACGCTAACCACTTCGCCACGGCGGCTAGTCTGCATCTGTTATTGCTGCCGCCCCCACTAACGTCTCATCCCTTTTTCTCCTATTGCTGCATCTGTTATTGCTACCCCCCCCCCCTCCCCCCCCCCCCCCCCCCCTCCCACACACGTCTTATCCCTTTTTCTCCTGTTGCTGTATCTGTTATTGCTACAGCTACCATTCTCGCTAATGCTGTTGACACTACATCTGCAAGGCCCGCCATTAGTTGTCAGATGTCGTCATTGTCATTCTTTGTTCTCCTTTCATCCTCATCTTCTTGATATTAATCCCTCACCTCAATTTTCCGGCCACCCCTTGTGTTGGTCTTCCGTTCACAATCGCTCGTGACGGAAGCAAAAGTAGCTGCTGTGTTAAACAGGTTCTCTCCGAAAAGAGTGTTTCCGGTCGTGCTCTTTCCGCTTCCGGTTTTGCCCAACAACAGAAATCTGAAACATTCTGACGACGGCAAGAGAAAAAAAAAAAAGTGCGTCAGAAAAGTACTTTTTGACTCAGCTGAAATGGAATGGCATGGTGGACACGATGCGATGTAAGAAAGAAGAATTGATATGAAGCGATGAGCGACATTTCTAAACCAGCCAATTGGAATGTACGGCAGAACTGATTATATAGTACAAAGGGGGTGCGTTATCAAGGCTTGCGGAGTATGGATTGTTTTTACTGCGATGGGAGAGTCGCCATAGGTTTTATACTTAGTTTACTCTCACTTCTGAGGCTTGACACAAGTGCATAAACAAGCGGTTGTCTGCCTGATGGCCTTCCATACCACTTCATAATATTGAACTGTACAATGCACTAACGTATTATATTGGACCGTTACATGTTACAGAGAGCAATGTCAACACATCGAACCATAACTGCGAGGCATACTCAGCCACATTTATGAGGGATCTCTACTGAAGTGAAAGAATGAAAATACATTCGCACAAAACACCCTGTAGAAATCATTTGATCTAGCACCAGATGAATAAAATTTTGTCTTTCGGACTTCAAACTTAGAATGAAAAAACAGAAAACAAACAAACAAACAAACAAAAAAAAAAAAACATTCGGTATGAATTTAAAATGTGCATGGCGACCTAACACATGATGTCACAACGCACCATCCATCGGTCACATCGTCCATTTCAGGCACAAAAAAAAACAGAGAGAAGAAAATTCAGGGTCCTACCAGTGACTTCGCCCGGATCTTCCATGCTGTGGAAAGGACGAGCAGCCATCGCTTGGGCCCCAGGAGCACTGCCTGCCCATGGAGATCGCCCGGCTGAGGTCCAAGGCTGCCCTCCAGAGGGGATCCCTGGCTGAGGCTGAGCACCAGGACGGGAGCTTCAGCACTCAGCGAGGGATAGATCCCAGGTCCGTTAGGATAGGGCTGAGGCTGATGGGGGTACGTTTGGGCTTGCTGAGGGGGGTAGGGCAGGGACTGAGGAGGGTGGTGTTGAGGCTGGGAAGGGTATGGGTGAGAGTGAGAAGGGTAGGGCTGAGAGTACTGGAGGTGGGGCTGAGACTGAGGTGGGTGGGGATAAGGCTGAGGATGGTAGCCATGGGACTGAGAGGGGTGTGTGGTGGAGGCTGGGGACCGTTCTGGGGCGTGAGGCATGGGGGATCCAGAGGGGGCAGAGTAAGGAGGAGGGAGAGAGGACCCAGGATTGGCTGGGAGATGGTGAGTCTGGTTCTGGGCGTTGGACAGCGAAGCCACCGCTCTCTTCAAAGCCATGTACTGGGCCAAGTTCAGCAGCAGACCAGAGTCCTGCAGTCACACACACACACACACACACACACACACACACACACACACACACACACACACACACACACACACACACACACACACACACACACACACACACACACACACACACACACACGCACGCACACACACGCACACACACACACACGCACACACACACACACACACACACAC
>JADBJO010001067.1:202500-212500 GCA_016801955.1 Conus betulinus | reverse complement strand
CTCCTTTGGATATTAGATCTTGTCTTGTGCGGAGTAACGCTCTTCGTTTTGTTTGTACAGTTGCTGAAAAAAAATCTTCTCGGATGTAGATGCCATGGTACAGATCTGACTCCTTCGGTCGCCGAGCTAGAGAGAGAACGAAAGACTTTTATTTTTAAAGGACAAAAATCTGATGATGATAGCTTTGCCCGCTCTATGAGCGCGTTCTAAAGATATTTCTTCGTTGATAGAAGAACATGGAGTGTATCCTTGTCTGGGATGGCGGGGTCCTACCTTGTCCTCTTCCAAAGTTCCTTGATGACCTTCTGCACGAGTTGGTCACACTTTTCCCAGGATGTTTCAAGTGGAAGGATAAAAAAAAGAGAAGTTTATTCCGCCGACTCTGATTTTCAAGGTAGTCACACTTGTTTTGAAGTAGACATGTTCCTTCTTTCAGATTTTTATTTTCTTCTGATAATTCTTGACATCCCTTTCGCATATCATCATAAATATCAGTCGTCAGCTGATTTTGAATTTTTTCTATCTGGGTCAGACGGCGGTCAATTTTGCCTTCAACGCTTATCAATCTGTCTTCAATAATCTGTCGTTGTCGCTGACTCGCATTTCCATTCTTGATATGGTTTCAGTTATGACAGCCATGTTATCGTGAAGGGGGGGGGGGGGGGGGGGGGGGGGGACAAACGGGAATTTAAGTCTTGTTCTTTTCCATTGTAAATGGTTTCACCACGCTCACCTGTACTCTGTTCCTTGACTGTTGCTGGTCCGGGGTTGGATTCCACATCTCCACAGGCGAGGAGGAGACTTGCTTCGAATACAGTGGCGATGACACAGAAGATAACGGTAAATCCCCCTCTGAAGTGAAGTGTTACTTTGTAGCGTATTTGCTGGGTTCCAGCAGGCTGTCTTCTCAGGAACGTGTCTGTACAGGCGAGCATTAAAAAAAAAAAGATATCCGTAGATCTTCCATTGTCATGTGGACAGAATTGCTGCAGTTGTTTCCATTTTGAACGATGCAGCGACTTACGCCGTTGGCGAAGTTGTACTGTCTATTCCGAGGCAAAGCGCTATCAACATACAGCCAGTGAGAACGAGTCCGTGTCAACCTGACTGGCTAGCGAAGCGACAAGGCGCCAAAGTCCGTGACTGCATGGCGAAGAGGCTTCTCTTTCGCATGAAATTTTGAAAAGCACAAATAGAAACATCCACAACGACTTCTTGCGTGTCAATTTGATACAGGCATGATCGGCAACCAATGATCTATTTGTTGAACTCAAATGAAGTATAAAGATGCTTGATTTCTGTAGTTATTGAGAACAATGTATCGACATTTGTCGGAGCTCTGCAAAACACGTCCGCTATGTACGGTGAACGAACAACGCCCCCCCCCCCCCCCCCCCTCTCAGAGAGAGAGAGAGAGAGAGAGAGAGAGAGAGAGAGAGGGAGCAAAATTATGGTATTTATGCACAATTAAAGGCACTAATGTATTCATACTTAAGCACGTCCAAGTATATCTCTCTACGCGCGCGCGCGCGCGCGCGTGCGCGCACACACACACACACACACACACACACACACACACACACACACACACACACACACACATACATACATACATACACGTACATGTACATGGATAAGATCCACAGCGGGTCTCCTATTCGCGGCTCGCTCAGGTGTACCTGTCGGATTTGGCGGAGTGACATATGGCATCCTTTAAACAGCCAGTCCATTTACCATATTCATACAGGTATACGCGCGCACACCTAAGCACATACGTATCTAGACCACACATACACAAGAAAATTCATGTATACGCTTACATACACGCATTCACACACGTACACACAGATACACTGAAAACACACGCACACACTTACACAGACAGACAGACAGACAGACAGACAGACAGACAGACAGTCAGACAGACAGACAGACAGACAGACAGACAGACAGACATACTCTCTCTCTCTCTCCTCCCTTCGTCTCCTTCACACGCGCGCACACACGCGCACA
Organism: Conus betulinus; assembly: GCA_016801955.1. Lineage (NCBI taxonomy): Eukaryota > Metazoa > Mollusca > Gastropoda > Neogastropoda > Conidae > Conus > Conus betulinus. The sequence continues at coordinate 210,487 of JADBJO010001067.1, read as the reverse complement.
CACACACACGCACACACACACACACACACACACACACACAACACACACACACACACACACACACACACACACACACACACACACAGACAGACACACACACACACACACACGCGCGCGCGTGCGTGCGCACACACACACACACACACACACACACACACACACACGCACCCCGGGCACACGCGCAGGTCCAAACTCACACACATACAGCGCGCTGCGCGCGCGCGTGTGCGTGCACACACACACACACACACACACACACACACACACGCGCGCGCGCGCCACACACACACACACACACACACACACACACACACACACACACGCACTGCGCGCCCGCGTGCACACACACACACACACACACACACACACACACACACACACACACACACACACACCTATGATTGTAAAGCAGACAATGGCTGGAAGGTATCCAAGTCGTAATGAGCACGTAAGGTTACACTATGAGGTCATGCAGACTGTCAAGTTTCATGCATTCAGTCATCTACCTGTAAATCCTGCGCGCTGTGAATTCATGGCTTAGCAGACGTGCTGCAGTGTAAATAGGCTGGTCTGCTCTCAGAGACATCTTGATGAACCTGAAACGGAGTGATTCAATCGTTCTTCTCAGTGTACTAAGAGTACAATACACACAGCAAGATGCTGAGTATTTCAATGAATCATTCAAGTACCTGTTATTCAAAACGAAAATGACCGTCGTTTATGTATTATTCAAGGGCAAACAGCGCGGACATTGTTGGAAATTCTGTACTTTTTTTTTTTTCATAACAACAACTTCAAGTGTTACTCCAGAACAAGATCTACCCAACCTTAAAAGAAAAAAATATTACAATTCCGCCGGACGAAAGGGACAAAGAAACCACAAGCCAAAACACAATGCATTTCAATCTCTTTGGTCTTCTTCAGGCAAGGTAAACAACATTCAGGACAATGAAAACGAAGAACGAACAGCCACTTGTCTCCTCAAATTGGCGCAAATTGGCCGTTGAATGAAAATGAGGCTGCTGGGAAGGAGACAATTACAATCAAAATAATATTGACGATAATAATGATAATGATAGTAATTAAAACAGATCCGCCGCATCGTCTTCATCTTCTCAATTCCATCGATCAGTGTTAAAAAAGTAGTCTCAAATTCTGTTGTCCCTCGTGCCCTGCTGTCATGGTGACCTCAGTTTTGATGTCCCTAAGTGCAATTGTGGGTCGTGATTAACAGATGATTGGGATGATGAGCTGTTTGGTGGACGATACAACATAACATTCGGGTCAAATTTGAGAACATTTTATTGATCGTCCAGCGCACAACATCGAGCGTATGGGCAGGTGGCTCAAACTCAAGAACTTTCAGTACGGGATGATTTTAAGATGACTCAAGACCGTACATAGGATTCCTTTTCTTGAGATTCCGATAAGGGACTGTTTGTTCAGAACGATGTAAAGTGAATCAAGACCGAACACAGGGTTCCTCTTCTCGAGTTACAAGAACTCTTACTAAGTCATGGTCCCTGAAAGCTTGAGTGTCGAAAGGCATCAGACCAGGATCAGAATTCTCGGGCAGCTTTCTCCAGAGCAGTTCATCTGTGAAACGTTTGACCAGAGGGGAATAATAACTCCACCGTTGACTATTTTGCACGCCAGAGTTGAAAAGCATAAGCTGCGGTTGCATGAACGGCAGACATTCTTGGATGTTTCCTTCTTGGATTGTTTTGCAGCACGTGATCCTTTGTCTTACACCTTGATGGCACAAACCAACGATGGTATGTCATGACCAAGGCACAACGTTTCACACACCGGCAGCAATGACTTGAAAACCAAGTGCTTTCTATATAAAGTGAAAGAAGAAGATCAGTGCGTAAAAACTAGCCTGTAGAACATGGGGAAAATGGAGGCAAGACGACTTCCTGAGACTGCATGATTACATCTGATAACGGTTCACATAACAGACCTCTAGAGTCGACATTAGATTAGAATTCTCATTTATGACTTGTGGCGGAGGAGACTGGTAGGGGACGAGAAACGGATGTAAGGGAAACGGGAGTGTGGGAGGGGAGGGGAGGGAGAGGGAGAGTCAAAGGAAAGAGCTGGGATGGGTGGGTGGAAGGCTGGAGGCACTTGTGTCTCTTTACTGATGTCGCTGTACTCAATCTGTTTTTCCAGACAGAGATTTGTCTGGTCTAGCCGACACACCAGTCGTCAGGGACATATCTTGGGTTTCCGTGTTCAGACGATTTAGGTTGATGTTCTTGTTTCATTCCTGGTCTGATGTATTTTCCTGGTCAGGAATGAATTTTACTGCTGCAGACGTCGCACGGTTAACAGTAGGTACACTCTCGGTACAGGGACACGCGAGCGTGCGCACGCTAAACACACACACACAGACAGACACAGACACAGACACAGACACACACACACACACACACACACACACACACACACACACACACACACACACACACACACACACATACGCAAGCAAGCAAACGTGTGCGCATGCACACACACACACACACACACACACACACACACACACACACACACACACACACACACACACACACACACACACACACACGCAAGCAAGCAAGCAAGCAAGCAAGCAAAAACGTGTGCGCATGCACACACACATATACACAAACACACACTTACACACACATATACATTCACGCACAAATGAATATACGCATGCACATATCAATAATCCATGCACACAGACCCATGCTGATACAAGAACATAAACACACACAAACATGGAACATTCACATAAACAAACACACATAAATGAATACTCTTTCTTGCGCTTACAAGCACACACATATCACACACATACAAATACACACATATACGCATGTAAGCACATGAAACACATAAATAAATACTCTTTGTTGCACTCACAAGCACACACACACACACACACACACACACACACACACACACACACACACACACACACACACACACACACACACACACACACTCACACACGACTGCATACACACACATACCCTTCCCCCCTCCCCTATCCACACACCTGAATGCGTGCGCGCGCGCACACGCACACACACACACACACACACACACACACACACACACACACACACACACACACACACACACACACACACACACACAACATGCACACACGCGCGTGCACGCACATTCGTCTTGCTGAATGGAAGCACTATTCACTTTGCCATCATTGTGGTGTGTGATAAGACAATCACAGTTCCCTTGAACTGAAGGTACTGTGACTGTGACATTTGTGTCCTGGTTGCGGCTGTGCGCGTGTTTTGTGACAGAAAGACGAGTCATGCATTGAACGTATGTACAAAGATAGTGCTTTAGTTAAGAACATAGATGAAGGAGAATTTTTAATCCATTTCCGACACCACAACCAACATATTCCCAAAGAACTTTGTCCACTTTTATACATGACAATCTCACACCACAGCCACAATCCACACTTTGTCCACATACATGCCAATCTCACACCACACAGCCAACATATTCCCAAAGAACTTTGTCCACTTTTATACATGACAATCTCATTCACCCCAAGAACTTTGTCCACTTTTATACATGACAATACGGTAATACGGTAATCGGTTCCTAAGAGTAGGTTTTTACCCTATTTCCAACTCTTAAGTCTCATGTTATCAGTGTTTCCCGACACCACGACGTCATTTTCGCCAAAGTAGTTTCAGTTTTTTTTGAACGCTGCGGTCTCTCTTGCCATAAGTGTATGTGTCCCCATGGAGACATGGCAATGGTGTTTTCTGAAAGTAGTTTTGTTTACAGCACTATGCCTCCATTTAATTTATTACACAAACACTACAGACATGTAATGTTATACAGAGATGCTCTCTTTATGAACTAGCAGTATTTAAAAGGCGATGAAGGTGTGGGATTTGTGCCTTTGAAATGCTTTGTTAAGAATTATCAGGAGCTAATCAATCGAAATTTGATGGTATGCAACATCTGACGGGATGACCTTCGTGCCAAGTCATGTCACCGATAGCCTAGCCGATCATGGAAATTACGTCACACGCGGCGTTGTCCTGCATATGTTGGATCGGAACGGGCACCACTGAACACCACCGAAGTGACTTGGCAGCAGTGCAGTGTCTCCTCATGTGGGTTGTCTCTTGATGACTGGACATGGACTGTTCCCTGTGGATTGCCTGTGCCGTGGTCTGCGGCTGTGAACGGAGGCTTAGAATGAGTGGTGTGGGTGTAATGTCAGATGGCACAGAGGATGCGACAGAAAAAAAAAATCTATTTCAATGCCCTGGAAGGGTGTTGAATCCCCTAACTTTGCTTTGAAAGCCATGTACAGATGGAGATGCACGAAGACTGGGCTGAGACAAATTGAAATGGGAACTAAAGATGTCAGGACGTAAGAGAGACGGGCATTTTGGAGACAGCATAAAAATGCGTGTACATACAGATGGTATAGGGACAAACAGAGATGCTAACACAGAGGGGAAACACAGATGTGAGAAGACACTCACTTGGGTACAGACCACATACAGATAAGGACACGCAGAGACAGGGACAAGTCCAGACGAGGAAACACATGTAAAGGGAAAATGGGAAATGGGGACATAAGGAATGGTGACCACATACAAGAGGGACATACAGAAAATGCAGGCATATAGAGATATGACAACACAAAGACAGGGATCCTTGATATAGTCCTGGATACATAAAGTTGGCGATCTGTGCAAAACAGAAACACACAGAGACAATGGATACATACAAAATCCACAGCACTGTCCACATCCATTGAAAGCCCTGACAACAAATTTACTTGGAGAAATACTAATACAACTGGAGTCGACAGTTGGCAGCCTGCCTTTTCGTTTGGAATGAAAAAAAGGGGCTCGTTTTGTCCCTCTACACCTTCCCCCTCCCAGAATGAGAAAATACTGAATTCCAAAAGACAGGAAACGTCGCTTATTCTTTCCTATGATCCATTTTTAGTAATCAGTGGATATGGATATCCGATCGACCCAGTGATAGGGAACATGACACCCTGATACTCGCCAGCAATAAGGATACTGCTGTAACGGGAGAGATGACAAAATAAGTCTTAGCTTCCAGCGAGATATGAAAGAGGGTCTACTCACAAACATCGCTGACAGCTCGCCTTAGGGCATATTGACAGTCCGTATCACGCCGACACTGAAAGCTGTCAGAGAGAGAGAGAGAGAGAGAGAGAGAGAGAGAGAGAGAGAGAGAGGCTGGTGTTTATATTTGACAGGAACAAACTGATTTATTTCAGAGTTGATGGCAAACTGATTTTGAATAAGCCGTGATCGAGATTAAAAGAGGCTCATGTCAGATCTGGGAATCTGGGTCGTTGTCAGTGATTTACGCAGTGGTTTAGAATTAGATAGAGATATCACTCATGCAGGGAAAAGTAGTCAACAGATGTCTATGTCTACATCAAAAGCATGATATCGTTAGACCAGAAAGTTGGAGGGAGTAGGAACAGGATAGGAGTGGTGGTGGCGGAAATGAAGTAAATAAGAACTACTGAAGTATGACGGTGGGTGGGGGTGGGGATGGGGTGGGGGGTTAATATGGTATTCTCATATGAAAAAAAAAAAATGACTGTAGAATTGCCAATTACAAAATGTTTGCGTAGGGCTCTGTCATTTTTTTTTTTGCTCTGATGGAAGGGCCTAGAACCTTACGATTTGTTTTGGACGCACATAGAAATGAGGACACAGGAAGTGGTGATTTATAGAGCAGATAACAAGAGATAAAGATATACAACAATGGTGAAATACAGGGATAAGGACACACACAAAAAGATTGTAATATAGATATGGAGAAATAGAGATAAGGAAACAGAGAGACAGGGACACAGTGATGGTGACACACAGAGGCATGTACACATGTAGACACACCATAAAATACACCACATCGGCCCTGTGTCGACCAGGTATAGTGAACATCACTGCCCAACATGCATTGGTAAAGTCATGGAAGCTGAAGGTCGTGGCCCTGTCTTTTCCACTGGAATTCATAACATCCTCAACTCACCCACACAAGCATGTCAACACTGGAAGACCATTTGGTGACACAGAAGGTTGGAAGCCGCTATTGCCAGGTTGACAAGGCTTCTCCCTCTTCCCCATCCCATGTCCACCGTGTTATTTATTCCAAGAGCGGGGTGTGTGTGTGTGTGTGTGTGTGTGTGTGTGTGTGTGTGTGTGTGTGTGTGTGTGTGTGTGTGTGTGTGTGTCTAAATTGCGTGAAATATCACATTTTAGTCGATAATGCTGCCTTCAAGTGCTTCACTCAAACCAGTTGTGTTTTTGCATTCTACACTCATTCACTTTTCAGAGCAAGAACTGAATCATGAACGTGGGTGAGGAGCAGCATGAAATGTAGGGGTGGGGGGTGTTCATTGAGGAGCAGCATGGGATGTAGGGTGTGGGGTGTTCATTGAGGAGCAGCATGGGATGTAGGGTGTGGGGTGTTCACTGAGGAGCAGCATGGGAATGTAGGGTGTGGGGTGTTCATTGAGGAGCAGCATGGGATGGGATGTAGGGTGTGGGGTGTTCATTGAGGAGCAGCATGCATGTAGGGTGTGGGGTGTTCATTGAGGAGCAGCATGGAATGTAGGGTGTGGGGTGTTCATTGAGGAGCAGCATGGGTGTAGGGTGTGGGGTGTTCATTGAGGAGCAGCATGGGGTGTAGGGTGTGGGGTGTTCATTGAGGAGCAGCATGGAATGTAGGGTATGGGGGTTCATTGAGGAGCAGCATGGGGTAGGGTGTGGGGGTGTTCACTGAGGCAGCATGGGATGTAGGGTGTGGGGTGTTCATCCTGTCAGCCTTTTTGACGTGAACCACTGGTTGGAGAAAATGGTCGAGTCAGTGAGAGTGAAGCGAATCCCCAGTCTCACACTTACAATGTAAAGACCACTATGAAAGAGGGGAGCACCAGACAGGTCTTTGCTTTCAATCCATTGTGAGTGATGGTCCGCCCATTAGCGTCACTAACAGGTCCCTCACGGCAAATTGATATATGCTATCGACATAAAAACAGATATGGCATGTTTGATCCCTGAGTATTTGTTATTGTTTAGCTAAGCATTTCGTATGCAGGTGGCATGAAGTAATGCGATGTGTGCATCAAAAGCAGGTTCTTGTTGGAGCCAAGGGCTCGAGCTAGCACAGACAGGGCCATACAAGATTGGGGTGAATCATGTCTATTCTAGTAGGTGATAATAGCCATACAATCATCATTTACAAAATACGTCGTTACAGTTCAAACAGTGTACAATTGTTTCTCTTTTAATGATTATGATAAAGCACTTGAGCCTCGCCCATTGTTTTGGATACATATGTGGAGACTGCCATATAATGATGGGACAAACAGAGATGAAAAACTCATGTAAAAGGAGACACAAGGACGAGGTAAAATGCGGGAACAAGAGATGGTTAACAAATGCAGACATGCATCAGAAATCCAAACCCTATGCACTCTGATTGCTTCAATGCTTTTGAAGCTATTTGTTTTTGCAGGAACGTGAATATTAATTGACGAAATCCATCTGCTAAAAGGGTGCTTTTGTTGGACAAGGACGCTGGAGCAAGCTTGAAGAGGAACTGAATATGGTGCATTAATAAAACCAATATAACTTTTGTTGTGTCGCTCATTTTCGTTTCTTTTTCAGAAGAATCCTTTGGCGTGTTCATCTGATTTTTGTCTGGCAGTTGCTTCAGTTACCTCGCTGAAAATGATTTTGACACTTGTCCATGCTATTTATCATCTTTAAACAAATCTTTATAGTTTGTTCCACTGTGTTCAAATATGCATCGCTTTTTCTTGTCCATAAAGAATGAATTATTTGACGGGTTTTTTTCTTTATTTTTCTTTTCATTGCAGTAGCTATGTAAGTATTGTTCCCTCTGCCAACGAGAATATGATTTTACTTGGGTCTGTTGGTTTCTTTGT
>JADBJO010001067.1:182500-197500 GCA_016801955.1 Conus betulinus | reverse complement strand
CCTGTAATTAAACGACTGTCACCACTGAAAGCCACGTAGGTAACAAAGGAGTTTGGATGCCACTGTTATCAGCGTAACAAAGCTCCCCCCCCCACCCCATTCTCCCACCACCATCCCCGCCATTCTATATCCTCCAGAACTGAACAAAAGTCTAAACTGTGTGAAAAAACCGCTCTTTATAATCCTGCCTTCTCCAAATGCTTCACTCAGGCCAGTTTATTGTGTTCATTCTACTGTCACCCACTTTCAGAGCAGGGTCAGTCAATGAGTATGTGTGAGGGGTGGCCCGTGTGGGGGATGTGGGGGTGTTCATTCTGTCAGCCTTCTTATGATCCGCTTGTTGGAGAAAATGGATCACGTCACTGAGAGGGAATCTATCTCACATTTGCAATGTACATAGAATTATGAAAGAGGGGAGCACCAGACAGGTCTTTGCTTCCAATCCATTGTGAGTGATGGTCCGCCCATTAGCATCACTGACAGGTCCCTAACGGCAAATTGACAATCCATGTCAAGCATTGAACACAGTGACGTCAGACAGAGAGAGAGAGAGAGAGAGAGAGAGAGAGAGAGAGAGAGAGAGAGAGAGAGAGAGAGAGAGAGAGAGAGAGTTGACTTTTGGCAGTAACGATGTCAGTTTGAGCAGTTTTGAATAATGCTACGACATAAACAGATATCTGGTGTGAGATCTGAGATTCTAAGTATGTTATTGTTTTGCTAAATAGTTTGTATGCAGGGGGCGCAAAGTAATCCCATGCGTGCATCAAAAGCAGGTTCTTGTTGGAGTCATGGTTCGAGAAAGCACAGACAGGGCTATACGAGCTTGAGGTGTTAACGAATGTCATTGCATCGACCATTGCAGTAGGTGATCCTGTCATTTGTGGATTGAAAAAGAAATGAAGCAGCCATACAATGGTCATTTACAAAAGGCGTCGATAGTATTCCAGACAGAGTAACTGTTATCTCTTTTTCATTTGAACAAACAAACAAGCAAAACAAACAAACAAACAAAGAAGGACAATGATAAACGTGCTTGAGTCTTGCCCATTGTTAATGATACATACATAGAGGTGGCCATATAATGATATAGAATAGGACACATGTATAAAAGGAGACACACAGATAAGGTAAACTGCAGGAACTGGAACATAGAGAGATGGTAAAAAAAAACACAACAACAGATGGGGATTAGAGATAACAACCGTGGCAAACTGATTTCTACAATACCTTGGAAGCCAGGGATTGTTACAGGAACGTGAACACGGAGTGATGTAGCACATGTGCTAAAAGCGTGCTGTTGTTGGACAAGGGCGTTGGCGGAGGCTTGAAGAGGAACCGAATATAGAGCGTTAATAAAATCAATAAAGCTTGAATTTGCTCTGGTGTGGTGTCATTTTGGTAGCATGGAGTAAACAGCTTTATTCATCTCAGTCAGAACACTGTTGTTCCTTCGTCCCACTCGTGGAAAAACCTGGAGCTTTCTGCTTTATTGTCAGCACATAGATGCATAGTGGTACAGTCCACTGAAATGGTGGGGACACATGGAGATTGATACATATAGGTGTGTGGGATACCTGCATTATGATGGAGACACACAGAAGTGTGGATTTTTAGAGATGGGAACACACAGAGATTCACACATATAGCAGTGGGGAGACAAATTCGGGGAACATCAAGGACGGGGACACAGAAATTGAATCACTTAGCGATGGGGAGACGCTCAAGAGGAGGAGACACCGATATGGACATATATAGAGATCACGATGCTTGTAAATAAATGGTGAGACGCAGTGATGGTGACAGAGGGATGGACACGCAGGGATATAAACACATATGCATTGAGATTTACACACCTGTGGACAAAGAAGTATGCAGAGACTAAGAGGCAGATTCATGTAGAGACAGAGAACACATAAAAGGGAATCATACATATGGGGGACACAGATATAAGCAAACATACGAGCACGAATGATTCACGAATACCAATGGTTTATTGAGGATAAAACGCATAAAACACAGGAAGCTTTCTTACATCATGCCCTCAAACAAAGGCTTAAATACTAACAAATTACAAGCTTGTATATCCGTTCACAAGAACAGGCTAGAGTAGTATAGTATATAATATGCGCACGCTTGCGCACGCAATGCACACGGACACACACACACCACACACACACACACACACACACACACACACACACACACACACACACACACACACACACACGAACGCGCGAGCGCGTGCACAGATACACACACACGAAGACGCGCGCGCGTGCACGCAAGATTCCAGACATATGCATGAATGGAAGAAGAGAAGAAGAAGAAGAAGAATAAGAGGCCGAGAGAAGAAGAGAGAAGAGAAGAGAGAGAGAGAGAGAGATAGTGATTAGAGAGAGGGTGAGAGAGAGAGAGAGAGGGAGAGCAGAGCAGAGAGAGAGCCGAGTCGGTTTGTCTTTTGCTTCGAGGAGGAGAGCAGATACATTTAACATCTAAGAGAGCCAAACAAGAGATGATATCACGAGCGTCAAACCTTCACAACACATACTGGTATAGTCCCATAATATGCGCACATATGCCTTATGCAGACCTCCTTTAGAAGAACACAGAAATAAAAAAACACACACATAGAATGTAAAAAAAATCAGTAAATAGCTAGAAAGCATAAAAGTCGCTTGGAGAGCCGACAAGCGACAAACACAGGTTTACAAGTAAAGTACACAACAACGAGTAGCTTTTTTAACAGCGATGCAGATGACACAATACAGACAGGAAACGATACAGATGTTGACGAGACGCGCGCGCGTGCACGCAAGATTCCAGACATATGCAATGAATGAAGAAGAAACTTTTGGACACATTAGAAGAAGAGAGAAGAAGGCGAAGAAGAGAACGAGAGAGAGAGAGAAGGGAGAGAGAGACGAGAGAGAGAGATGCCAGAGAGAGGAGGAGAGAGAGAGGAGAGAGTCGGTTTTGTCTTTTGCTTCGAATACATTTAAACATCTAGTCAAGAATGAATTCACGAGCGTCAAACCTTCCAACATGGTGTCCTTCAGACCTCCTTTAGAAGAACAAGAAATAAATAGAATTAAAAAAAATCAGTAATTTATAACACAATCCAGACAAACGATCGCTTGTTCCAGACACGCTATTCTTCATGCCAGGAAACGAGAGCAACTGAAGAATTAGCCGAGTAATGGCAGGGTCCATCCTACCACCGCCATCAGCAGTTGGCTGAAACACATTAGTGCCCTGTCAATACTGCGCCAACGTTTCCACGTGAGCTTCCCAAGTAAACCCTGCCCAATGAGCGGTGTCACACGCATTGTTAATTACTGAGTAACTAAATCCTACATGCCGCTGGCTTAAACCGCCCCACTCTGTGTCCTCACAGCTTGCACTGGAAGCAAATACGTGTCCTGTCAGTTTCTGATATGCCTTTTCTGGTAATGACATTGCGAAACTGGACTGTATGAGAAAAAAAAAAACACAGAAAAACAAAATTGTCCTCCCCAACTCATAAAGACAGTGTGTGACAAGTTATTGGAGAGAAAGTGCTTTTGAAGAGATGAATGCAATGCAAAAAAAAAAAGGACCAAATGATAGAGGTACGTTTAACAGCTTTAATATCCTCGCTAATGACACTGCTCTGGTCTAAAAGCACTGAGTGATTTTTTTTCGCCGTTCATTAGCGAAGGTTAAACGAGCCGTTTAGAAATAACCCTTTATGATGTGCATTATGATATTGTAGTAGTGGCATTAATGACAATGATGATGATGATGATGATGATGAGTCTGAACGCGCGAGCCTGTGTGTGTGTGAGAGAGAGAGAGAGAGAGAGAGAGAGAGAGAGAGAGAGAGAGAGAGAGAGAGAGAGAGAGAGAGAGAGAGAGAGAGAGAGAGAGAGAGAGAGAGAGAGAGAGATTTACAAAGGCTTTCAATCTAGTTTGTGGCACACGTACACGATTCGATACACAGATGTGTTCATGCTTAAGTACGCCCCTGAGTATGTCTACATACACACAAAGACCAGAAACGTACAAACTCTTCGACACGCATATGCATAATGACGAACAGAGGGTCTCTGATTACGAGCTTGCTCACGACTACCTAACGACTGGATAGTGCGACTTACAGAAACCTTTGAACAGTTATTTCAACCAAGTTACCATATGCATACAGTATATTCGCACGCACATATGCACATACGCATATACGCACACATACACAGGGATACACATATACCCTACATGTATACTCAAACCTGCACGTCACACACGCGTATTGAAACACACACACACACACACACACACACACACACACACACACACACACACACACACACACACACACACACACACACACACACACACACACACAAGCACTCACGCACACACACACACACACACACAAACACACACACACACACACACACACACACACACACACACACACACACACACACAACACACACACACGCACACGCACACACACACACACACACACACGCACGCACACACACAAACACACACACACACACACGCACTCACTCATCACGCACGAACGAACGCATGCATGCACGCGTGCGCACGCACACACACACACATACATACACACAATATACACACACACACACACACACACACACACACACACACACACACACACACACACACACACACACACACACACACACGCATGCAGACAGATATGCAGTCATTCAAACAACAGACAGACCGACTGTCACGACGAACTGGAATCAAACGTTTGTTCCTGGACATGTCAGTCGCTGAAACGATTTTCAGGCTGGATCTGGCTCTGATCTCTCGTTGAATTACTCCGGACAGAGAACAAAGTCGACTCTGATACAAGTGATCAATGGCAGAGAAGTCTATCACAATTGTAGTCCTGGGTGTAGCTGCGCGTGGAAATGTAGACAGAGCAATACTTCACTTGCACTAGAGAAGGGGGAACCAGTTTCAGAAAAGAGCGCAGAGATTGAAAGGTACTCTAATGCACTTTCCAATGTTACAATTCCATTTCCACAAAGTGGTTGTACCCCTTTTTCACAAATGAAAATCATCATTCCCTAAACGTATTTCTGATGGTCTTCACACACACCACGAATTCATTTCCAGAAAATAGTGTTGTCCCCTTTCGCACACACACACACACACACACACACACACACACACACACACACACACACACACACACACACACACACACACACACACACACACACAAAAACATTTCTCGTATCCAGTTTTGATCCCTCTTCCTACATGATAATCTTGTTTCCATTTATACGATTTTACCGGATTCCCAAACCGAAACCTCATTTCCCTAAAGTGTTTCGCAGCTCTTTCGAAAGCTGCAATATATTTTTTTTTACAAAAGTATTCTCATCCCCCCTTTTGAACACCGACATCCTATTTTCTGAAAATCTGTTTTCTGCTTTGCAGCATGGCAACTGTGATTTCCTTACGTACTTTTTATTTACTTTCCAACACCTGAGACTGCTTTCAGATCAGACAATTATTCCAGAGCTTCAGTGCTCTAAAAACTCTCTAAAACATACTGTCTCCACACACTTTTCGTGTTAAAAAAACCTTCATTCAAAACTTGGTGTAGCGTCTGTCGAAAACGTGGTGTAGCATTTGTGTCTTTCAAGTCTAACATCATGAGGAACTGAAGACTCGCGATGTCATGGTATGCCACGTCTGATGGAATGACCCTCTCTAACGTCGTTCATAGCCGGGCCGCCGACCGCAAAGGCCACATCGAGGCTGCTGACGGGACACTTTACCTCTCCCTTTGCTTTGAACACTTGTACACGCGGGCATTTGGAGGCTAGTTGACACACACTGAGATGGGAATAGATAGATATTGGGAAGTATTGGTATTTGGAGACGGGAATGCGTAGAGAGATTTGGGCACACACACATGGGAGATATGTAGACAGAGGAACATGCAAAGATGGGGGACATATATCAATGGGTACACATGAACATGGGAACACACGGAAACAACACAGGCAATTATTATGGACAAACAAAATGCATTTAAGGGGCACATACAGATAGAAACACTGAAAGAGGGCAAGACATACAAGATTCAGTCACCTACAGAAAGGCAAGTAGAGGCATGGGCACACACAGAGACAGGGGCACACAGGCTCATGGATATGTGAACCTAGATACCCATCGGAGAAGGAGCGCAGCGAGCCATGGGTAAACAGAGACTGGGGCACACAGGCTCATGGATATGTGAAGCTGGATACCCATTGGAGAAGGAGCGCAGCGAGCCATGGGTTAACAGAGACAGGGGCAGATAGAGATGATGACATATGAGACAGGACAGACGGAGATGATGAAATATATTTGTGTCCTCGAGTTGATCAAGTTGCTGTCAAGCACTTTCAATACTATGCATAAGTAAAGTTTTTAACAAGTCCGGTCCTCCCGTTTGAATCCATAGCATTCTCAACTCCCCCCCAAAAAAAACAACAACAACAAAAAACAAACAAACAAACAAAAAAAAAAAAACACTTTCAGAATTGGGAACCTTCAGCCACAAATACCAAGACAGCTGGAACCCCACTTTGCAGCCTGACAGGACTTTTGGTTTGACTCTTTGCATCTTTCACCGCTCCAAAATGGGAAAATACTGAATTCTAAACGGCAGAAAACACCATTCGCCTTTTAAACACGTTCGCCTTTCCTCTGTCGCCCTTCTCCGTGAACCACCGGACAGAGAAATAGACAGAGACAGAGCCACTTGAAGGGTGATTTGACACCCTGACGCGCGTTAGCAAGGTAAACACTGCTGCGGAAAGGGACAGGGGCACATGGGTCCTAGGTTGTCAGCCCGATGTAAGTGAGGGCCTCCACTCGCAAACATCACAGACAGCTTGACTTACGACAGATCAATAGTCTATGTCAATGCGGGCACTGAGCGCTGTCACAACGGAGAAGGAGAGAGAGCCAGCCAGAGAGAGAAGAGAGAGAGGGGAGAGACAGGCTCATAGGATATGGGTGGGGAACTCGGGATACCGTTCGAAAGAGAAGGAGCGCAGCGAGCCATGGAGTAAACAGAGACAGGGGCACAAGACAGGAATCATGGATATGTGAACCTGGATACCTGTCGGAGAAGGAGCGCAGCGAGCCATGGGTAAACAGAGACAGGGGCACACAGGCTCATGGATATGTGAACCTGGATACCTGTCGGAGAAGGAGCGCAGCCAGCCATGGGTAAACAGAGACTGGGGCACACAGGCTCATGGATATGTCGTGGAGAACGGAGCGCAGCCTGGGTGCCATGGGTAAAAACAGAGACAGGGGCACACAGGCTCATGGATATGTGAACCTGGATACCCATCGGAGAAGGAGCGCAGCGAGCCATGGGTAAACAGAGACAGGGGCACACAGGCTCGTGGATATGTGAACCTGGATACCCATTGGAGAAGGAGCGCAGCGAGCCATGGGTAAACAGAGACAGGGGCACACAGGCGCCATGGATAAACAGAGACAGGGGCACACAGGCTCATGGATATGTGAACCTGGATACCCATCGGAGAAGGAGCGCAGCCAGCCATGGGTAAACAGAGACAGGGGCACACAGGCTCGTGGATAAACATGAGAACGTGGATACATAGCGCCATGGAGAAGGAGACAGCGCCAGCCATGGGTAAACAGAGACAGGGGCACCCAGGAGCCATTGGAAACAGAGACAGGGGCACACAGGCTCATGGATATGTGAAACAGAGACCCATTGGAGAAGGAGCGCAGCGAGCCATGGGAAACAGAGACAGGGGCACACAGGCGCCATATGGAAACCTGGATACCCTACCATTAATAAGGAAGCAGCGCAAACATTGGTAAACAGGGGGGCACACAGGCGCCATGGATAAACAGAGACAGGGGCACACAGCGCCATGGATATGTGAACCTGGATACCCATTGGAGAAGGAGCGCAGCGAGCCATGGGTTAAACAGAGACAGGGGGACATGGCGCCATGGATAAACAGGACAGGGCACCACAGATCATGGATATATAACCTGGATACCGAGTTGGAGAAGTTGCGTCAAGCATGGGTTTCAAGAGACAGATAGCATAAGTAAAGTTTTATAGAGACCGGTCCTCCCGTTTGAATCCATAGCATTCTCAACTGTGTCCCCGAGTTGATCAAGTTGCTGTCAAGCACTTTCAATACTATGCAAAAAAAAAGTTTTAACAAGTCCGGTCCTCAGCGTTGAATCCCATAGCATTCTCAACTCCCCCCAAAAGCCTGACAACAACAACAACACCCCTTTGCAAACTTTCACCGCTCCAAAATGGGAAAATACTGAATTCAAAAAAGAAAAAGCCTGGAACCCCTTTTGCGCACGGGCCCTAGCTGGTTTTGACTCTTTGCCAATACCAGACCAGGAAAACCACCCACTTTGAAGGACTGACAGGACTTTGGTTTGGAAGGGTGAATTTTTCACCGCTGACGCGCGTTAGCAAGGTGAACTGCTGCGGAACCAGGGACAGAGACGACATGGGCCTAGGCTTCAAACACGTGTAAGTGACAACCTGCCGACTTCGCGTGAACCACCGGACAGAGCTGACTTACGACAGATCACATGAAGTGTGATGCACCAGCCCGATTGCACTGAGCAAGGTCCAACACGCTGCTGAGAGAGAGCTTGACTTAGGACGAGAGAGAGAGAGAGGTTCAGAGAGAGAAGGGAGAGAGAAGCAGACAATCACAACGGACAGCGTGATTGGGAGACAGAACAATAGTTATGTTCGAGAGAGGAGAAACCAGAGAAGAGTTGAGAGAGAGAGAGGAGAGAAGAATGGATAGAATTGGGTTGGGATAAGAGAGGCTTGTGTCCGTTAGAAAGTGAAAAGGTGGGATTTTCGTAAAGCGAGTGAGAGAAGATGGTGTTGGCGAGAGTTTCATACTGGATATAATTGGGTGGGGAACTCGGTTGACGTTTCGAAAGTGTGAAAAACACCAAGACGTAAAGCGAGTTGGAGTCGAAGTGAGCAGTGAGTGCTGACCGAGATAAGAAGAGGCTTGTTGTCGGATCTGATATTGTGGCTGCGTGTCAGTTATTTACGTACTAGTTTGGAAACTAGGTGGTATTGTCGTACGCGCGAAGAAGATGGGTTGGCATCATGTTATCTGTGTACTACCAACATGTTCCTGTAGGACCAGAGGGCGGCAAGAAGCATGAAGACTCTGAAGTGTCAGTGGCACTATGTGCTGTTATCACGGTGTTCAATAGCTCTATTTGTCGATGCCACCACTGTGTTCAGTTTTGTCATCACGACTCTGCAGTGCTACGTCTCAGTACGCTAAGTGTCAATAGCGCTACGTAACTGTACACTTTTTTTGGTTCAGCTGTCCTGTTGTCTCTATCGGTATATGTCCCAATAAAGCTACATGTTGCGACAACAATTTTTTTCCCAACCTTCCAGATACGGAACATAATCACAACGTTAATATGCACAGGCTCTACTAAAGTAGCCTAAAACACATTGAACAGCTGGTACTCAATGTTGCGCAGTTTGCATTTCTCTTTTTCTTGTAGCCTCTCTCTCTCTCTCTCTCTCTCTCTCTCTCTCTCTCTCTCTCTCTCTCATCTCTCTCTCTCTCTCTCTCTCTCTCTCACAAAGAACCCTCTCAAAAAAAAGACTACCATTCTTATCTAATATTTTTCATGCATGCTTATATAGAACCCCATGGAAATTAAACTTTCCCTGGTTGGAATGTGGCCGTTGTATATATTCAAGTCCTCAGAGAACTGCCTAGTCTCTACAGAAGTTCCCTACAAAATCAGTTACATCAAAATCTTCAACAGTAACATATTCAGACTATGAAAACATAAATATTCCATCATACCAGCCGCCGTGGCGAAGTGGTTAGCGTCGCTGACTCCCGGCTGGGAGGTCGTGGGTTCGAATCCCATCAGAGCCATGTGGGTTTTCTGCCCCCGAGACCGGCTCCTACACCGAGTTTCCACTTAAGTATACTGTTCACTCAGTTGGGAAGACTGGGACCATACACTCGAGTTTCATCCACTAAATGGATGCGTTTCTGAGAGTGTTGCTCAAATTTCTGACCAACACAACACGCAGGTGCCTGTATCTCTCGGGCCTGGTTGACGCCGGGATATATTTTGAAAGGAAAGCGTAGAGTACAGCCCTGTCATGTAGTCTCAGACCGAAATGGAAACCCCTAACATCATCTTAATCATCCTCATTCTCATCGATCAGCATAAAAAAATGTCTCAAATTCTGTGGCCCTTCATGCCCTGTTCTCATGGTGACCTCAATTTCGATGTCCTCTCCACGTCTGTGGCCTTGGTTTGTTCCGTCGGGGTCACCGGTATTGGCGAGTCCATAGGGGGCTGTCGTTGGACGGACGTGGTGGCGCCCTCCGGAGGGAGAGCTCACTCACGCCGCTCCTCCGCGACTAAACAATTATTGTCGTCAGTAGGGGGCTTAGTAGGTGGTGTCCTGCGTATGTTAGATCAGAACATGCGCCACTGAACACCACCGAACCGGTGACTCGGTAGCAGTGCAGTGTCTCCTCCGGTGGGTTGCCTCTTGACAACTTGACATTGACTGCTCCCTGTAGATTGCCGGTGCCGGGGCTGCGGCGGGACCGACCGGGCTGTGGTTGTGGACGGGGTGTCAGAGTGAGCGGCGTGGGTGCACTGCCTCTGATGTGGCACAGACGTTGGGACAGCAAAGAAAAAAAAAAAAAAAATTCCATCATTAAATTTGAAGCTGAAATACACTACAGCATTTTTTTTTTGTTTCAGGTTCCGCTTCTTCTTCAATTACAGAAAGAGTAAACTTTAGTAAGGATCACAAGGATCATGAAATCATGCGACCTATTTCAGCAATAGCTAATGTCAACTGTGGTCTTTCCCACTCCGGTGCTTTTTTTTGTGGAATGGGAGATTTAAATGTATATTATAATGAAAGGCATTTGAAGAATAACGATACATTCACGCACGGACAGACAGGCACTCTGATCTAGTCGTGATTAACAGAATAGTGCTATTAGGACGTAGCACTATTTACACATAGCGTGTTGAAAAAAAAATGGAAGTGTTATCAACATGTGGATATTTTTGAACGTTACTCTATTACGTAGCATATTGACCTGTGGTGCTAATGACCATGGTGATAATGGTACACATCACCATTGGCATGTAACGCTAATGACAGGTAGCTCTGGTGACACAAAGTTCTGTCAACACGCACCACATTATACTCATCCTGATATTGGTGATATTGTAATTTATGGAGTGATCCTCCCTACCCCTCCCCCCAAAAAAAAAGTCATTTTCGCCGCAAAAGAAAAGAAAAGCAGAAAAACACACGTCCATAGACCTAGGCAGTGCTCAGATTTTTTTTTTTTCATTTGATTGAAAGACCTGGAGACTCACCCATTGTTAAGGCACTGCAAAAATACGTCTGCACAAATAAGAAACATGAAGAACAGGCGACAAAACGTTGGTGGATGTGGGAGATATAATGTAAAAATGAGGCACAGACCAAGACATATGAGTTATGAATATGAAAGATGAAGGCGTAGAGGCAAAATAGGATCATAGAAAGAGGGACACAAAAGTGAACAATACACAAGATAATGGACCCAAGACACACAGTTATACAGAAATGGAGACAATTAAGAACAGGAACAAACGTATGGATGTAAAAATCCTGTGCTGACTGGACAATTGAACAGCGCTCAATCAAAACCTGCGTTGGTTAACCTATGGAAAGAAGACCTTCTTTCTTGCGCTGAACACAGAAGCGAATCAAAGCTAAGTGCATTTTCGTTATTTGTTTCATGTTTGTTGCACATGAAGAAGACCTAAGAGGTCGAAAAGCGTTTGTGGTTTGTCTTGTGACTCGTTTGTCATGTTCTCTGGGCGGTTCGCTGACATTGATTTAAGATTTGTTTAGATTTCTGCCTGCAGTCGTTTCAAAAACTTTGCAACTAGATCTATGAAATATGGATTTCGCGGCCCAAGCTTTCTTCTGAAACCATTCCCAACTCCCCTGCAAAAGATTTCAAACACTGCCAGACTCCCCACAAGACAAATACTACAGATGGAATCCTCTTGTGTCAGCCTGACAATATCTAACCCCCCCCCCCCCCCCCTCTCCATCCTATGCACTCTAAACCGAAAACAAATATATCCAAATTACATTAAATGACAATCTTTTTCTGAAACCGCGCTGCCGTTCTTAAACTTCACACATAAAGTGATTCTTTCATTCTATCTTCATTCGTCTTTCTGAACAGAAACCGCGATTTTCTAAGAGAAGGGTGAGCAGTGGATCGTTAGGGATAGGTAGAGGGGTGGGTGGGGGGTAATTCTATGCCCCGGGGCCCTTTTGCACTGAACCAAAGGTTTGAGAAAATAGATCAAGTCAGGGACTGGGATCATCTGAATCCGAGTAGCTCTTAAACTTCACAAAAAGTACAAATTACCGCAAATTACAGAATAAGGAGCCAAAAAAAAGACAGGGTGGCAGGGATCGTAGCAGTGGTTAGGGGATGTGGGTGCGGGGGAATTCGCGGCCTTTGGTGAACAAAAGGTTTGAGAAATAGAACAATTCAGATGACTGGATCGAATGCCTAAATTCACAAATAAAATACTTATACGAGGGGAGCACAAAGACAGTGTCTGGTTAGCTTTCAATTCATACGAGTTGCCACAACGGGTACAGACAGCACAATTCGCCTTACAGCAAATAGATATCATCAGTCTTGCACTGAACAACTGTCAGGGCAGAGAGAGAGAGAGAGCGGGAGAGAGAGAGAGAAAGAGAGAGAGAGAGAGGAGAGCATATGTTATCTTTTAGCGCAACGACGAAACTGATATTTCTAATGAGAGCGTAAAATGTCAAGTTGAGCAGCGGACGAAGGGAAAGGGGGAAGCATACTAGAATACACTTCCATCGAGATCACGAGACATTTCAAGTCAGTTTCTAAGATACTGACTGGCTCTTTTGTTGGTGATTTGCTAAACAGCTTGCAAGCAGGCGGTATTCACATGAACACAAAAAGCTGTAAAAGATGTAATGTATGAAACTGGAGGGTAGGAGCAGCAATGGAGAGGGGGGTATGGGGATGGTGGTAAATAAATCACTGAACTATGACATGTTGGGGCTGGTACTGACGTTTTAGGGAAATGGGAAAAAAAAAAGAATTGCCGTACTAGTCATTTACGAAACACATCCATACAGCTCTTTCGGCGTGAAGTTGTTTCTTTCTCTCTGATAAGATAAGCATCGCCTGTTGCTTTGGTCTCTTTACAGAAGTGTGGATATATAAAGACAGGCCATAAAGAGAGGGAAACAAATTCAGATTGAGATACACAGAGGAGGTAAAAAAAAACCCAAACAAACAGGAAATGACACATACAGATGGAGAAACTTACAGATTGGAAGCCAAGCTTCCAAACATCTCCAAATTGATTTCTGCAATACCTCGTTCACCGAAGTTCTTTTTCAACAGGAACCCTGAGCACGAACTGACGTGGGACCATGTGCTAAAGCATGCTGCTGTTGGACAAGAAAGCGATGAAGGAGGGATGGACAGGAAGCGTCAAGTGTGGTGGACTTATAAAATCAGTAAAACTTGAATTGCATAGTGCACGTCGGTTTTGGTAACGTGGGCAAAGCAGCTCCATTCATCTCAATCAAAATACTGTTGTTTTTATTTGTTTCCATTCGTAGGGGGAATCGTGAGTCCCTGCTTTGTTTTGGACGCCTAAAGCTTATGGGTATGGTTTTTACTTGTACTTGAATAGCAATATATCCGCACAGTGTGTGTTGAAAGCGTGCTGTTTGTTGAACAGTGAATGAGAAGACGTGGGTGACCAAAACGGGGCCCAACCAGTGATAATGTCGGATACACGTTCACAATGTACATCTTGCTCCAAATCGGGAGAGACAAGTCTTGGCTGTCACCCCATGGTGGGTGACAGTTTACTCAGAAGCCTCGATCACCTTCAAGCAGATAGGCAGTCCCCGTCGCTCTCAGGATATCCTCCTGTCCAATCCATGTCTGTGTTCCTGTCAACGATGGACAGGAGCAGTTCAGTTCAGGACCACAGCGGCGTCTTCAAGGTGACGCGACTACTTGTTTAAAAACATTTTGGGTTGAAGCCTAGTGATGGAGAAAATGGAGAGGGCATGGGGCAGGTGAGAGGTTGGTTGGGTTTACAGCAATCAATCAGCCATGCTGCTCAGGGGGTAGGCCTGATACTGTCTGTTGCTTATCGTAACATACAATTGATAACAAACAAGAAAAAAGTCTGCCCCACGTCCTAGACGCGTCCTCCTCATGGCGGTCATTTTTTCAGACTATTCATAGAATTATATAGATTCACTGAGCTGACTCCACTTATCATGGTCTGGTGACAGTACCCTTAGGTTGGCAACTGTTATAGGAGTGTAACAAATGAGCATTTGGTCATATCTTGATTGGCCAATTGAAAAAAATACCCCTTGTTGGACATGTTCGGGCAAGGCATACGAACGAACGCACACAAACCGTTTACACTACTACACGCTTAAAGATACGAAACCACAGTCGTTTGGTGTAATTTAAAGCCTTTCCCCCCGGGGCGCCCCATGAATCACAGGATAGGAGTGGTAGGAAAAAATAAAGGGTCCCTTCATTTACATTGCACCCTCGTTTGCGAAACATGGCTGCATATCAACAATCAATTATGGGCTTTGGGGGTTTTGGATGATATGTAGGTTTTGGAGGGAGAGGTGTGGGGGGGGGGGGGAGGGGGGGGTGAAAAAGGGGGGGGGGGGTGTCGGGGGGGGGTAAGGACAATACATGAGAAAGAAAGGAAGAAGAGTTACAAACTTATGTAAAAAAAAAAGCACGACGACTATACAAGTGAGAGAAAAAGGTTGGACATGAAAAGCTTGGCGAGACAAGGCGATAGAAGTAGTGGTTATTA
>JADBJO010001067.1:175000-177500 GCA_016801955.1 Conus betulinus | reverse complement strand
TGTGAGGGGTGGTGGGTTTCTAGAAATCAATCAATGTGAGAACGAACAGTTGCGCAGTCATTTGTTGCCTGGATGAAATTTAAAAAAAAATCTATGCTACGACGCCTATGATGAAAGCGTCTCCAGGATTGCTCATGACATTTCGGAGACATATGGTAGATATGGATATGGACACACATAAGCGCGGACTCCACTATGAACCTTTACTTGAAGCAGCAATCGCTTGGACATTCTGGATGTGTGAGACCATTTGTTTTGATTGTGCGACACTTCCGTTTCCAGTCTGAGGCATACCCCGAGTCCCCTACAAGAGCAGACACACACACACACACACACACACACACACACACACACACACACACACACACACACACACACACACACACACACACACACACATTTGTACGAATAATCTAATACGTAGAAGGCTTGAACACACATCAGTTGTGTGATAAAAACTGTCCCATTAATGACTGAAGGGTGTTGAACGGAAGCAAAGGGACGTCTTACGTCTGACACTCATTCCTTTTCAAACATGAAGATCATTCACCATCAGTTAGAGGATTTCATAGCGGGTATGGGAGATGTGTATGTGTGGGAAATAAAAGACAGGGATAAAAGAATGTGGTAAACACATGCACTTGCTGACTTAGAAAATGAGAGGATGTGGTGCGAGGGAAACGTCACCAATCCAGTGACAAGGAACATGATCCCCAAACTCACATTAACAAAGCAAATGCTGCCCTGAAAGAGGACACAGCCAGACCTGGCTTCGCTTCCAATCCTTTGTGATGACAGTCCCCTCAGAAGCATGACAGACAGGTCACCTTACTCCAAATGGGCAGCCCTTGTCACATACAGGCCTCTGTCACATCAGTATGAACATTTCTATCGACTGCCCAGTCTTCTTTCTTTCACAACCTCCCTCTGGAATGGAGAGAGTGAGGAAGGAGAGGAGAAGCAATAAGTTGTTAAATCTCACAAAAGATGATGTCACTCTTTTTCCCCCCCCCCATTTTTCCCCTGTTGTCTAAACTTATGTACGTGTCTATGTATATCTCGCTTGTTTGTTTGTTTGTTTGTTTGTTCCTTCTTAAAGAAAACCTTTTTGGACATATGCCATTAACTGTTTATACAGAAATGATGCTAATGTACATATGACTTGGCGCACTGTCCTCTTTATGCGCATTTGTAATCTCTATATTGTTTGATTAAAAATATGAAAACCGAAAAAAAAAAAAAAACCCATTTCTATCGACGATCGACTGAAAAAGATTAATTCGTGACGACAACCGCGTCAGATTGATTGATTTTTTTTTTTTTTTTTTTTTTTTTTTTTTTTTTTTTCCTAAAACAGGCTTTTGTTCAACAGGAGGCTGGAAGAAGGTAGGACGGTGGGTGGGAGGATGGTAGGTGGATAGAAATCAGCCGAATATCACAGGCAAGGGATGGACAGAATGGTTTATCTGTAGGGCGCGGTATCTGTGTCAAGATGTTAAGATCTCCGAGATGAAAGGACCTCGCACTTTCCCTGATATTGCGGAGACATGCAGAAATGAGAACACTCTGAGCAGGTCCCAAGCTGATCATGCATTTTCATGAAAGACGGGTCTGCAACAAGAGAGGAATTGGATTCGTTCTCGCAGCCTTTGCATTCCAATCCGAGGCACACTCACGTCCTTAACGGAAATCTGTCATGTGGGAATGAGGGAGTTTCATGACCCATGCCTACTAGATAGGAGCCCACAAATATTTGAGTGTGAACAATAAGGCATGTAGAGAAACAGATCAGGCCATCTACGTTTTTAACGTTTATTGGGTTTTAAGACGTAATTATCTTTTCAATGAAAATTAATCAAAGTGATCCTAATCTAGTAATATATATGAGAAAACTCACCATAACTACGAAAAAAAAAAAAAAAAAACATATCGGTAGATTTGTTGAAGGCAAGGTCATATCTGATCTGAAAAAAAAACTGTTCCCTAGGGTGTCGTTTACTGTGTATTCTCTTTTTTGGGGGGGGGGGGGGGGGGGGGGGGGGGGGGTGGGGGGGGGGATGGGGGTGGGAGGGGGGATGGTGAGAAGATGTCTAAACTACACAGGTTTACAAAGAAACTGATGGCGCCATTGATTGTGAATCTGATATCCGGACACACACTGACAATAACACAAATATTGATATCAACTGAAAGAATGGACATTTGAATTCGGAGCAGTCTCAACTGCCCTTCCTCCTCCCCCCCCCCCACTCCGCCCCCCCTGGATATAAAAGCCTATTGTAGCAGATAACAATAATGTATCATGTTCAAACACTCAGTTGCACCGTGTTTTTATGAGCCACACAGAACAGGCATTCTAATCTTCACACACGCATCAACACTATAAACACCCCCATATACAAAGAGAACCCGGAAAAAGGCAAGGTCCTGGTATTTCAATTCGTGATGAGTGAGATTCTGCCCAATAACACGACGAACAGATCGTTTTACGGCAAATTAA
>JADBJO010001067.1:155000-165000 GCA_016801955.1 Conus betulinus | reverse complement strand
TTCCATCTAGAGGCTCACGTCAACAGTCTGTGTAATGACACCATGACCAGCGTGTACTGAACCAAGTTGACCACTTCCTGCAGGACTGTCCCACATATGAAAAGCTGAGAGCGGAGACCTGGCCTGCCGACACATCGACAAGGAGAAGCTCTATGGATCTCTGGAGGGCCTCCGCCGTACAGCAGCCTTCGTCAATGCCTCTGGGGTTCCTGTCTGAGTGTACGAAGAAGAAGAAGAAGAAGAAGAAGAAGAAGAAGAAGAAGAAGAAGAAAGCAGTTTACTGAGCACATGCAGGACATAATTTCTACTCAAATCGGGTATCCTTTAACGAGTTTTGTTTTAGTGTCTATCTTGTAAAGAAATCGGATTCTTTCCTTTCCATAAGCTGAGCTCAAGTCTTTCCACCACCACTCCTGTAAGACTTCCAGCGTGTTTGTGGTCAGGTCTGCAATGATGACCTCACTCGTATCAGGTCTGTCCGAGCGGCTCAGTAGTTAAAGTTAGGATTATGTCTTGTATAGCTATGACTTACACCTACAAAGCACACTGAAGAGAGGCAAAAGTTTCAAATCGATCGTGATGCACTCAACGGTCCACAGATTATTTCCTTGAATCTGAAACACACACACACACACACACACACACACACACACACACACACGCGCGCGCGCGCGCGCGCACGCACACGCACACACACACACACACACACACACACGCACGCAAGCGCGCGCGCGCACACACACACACACACACACACACACACACACACACACACACACACATAAACACTGCTTATCAATGGCCTCGTTGATTTCCATCAGAAGGGGGGTGGTGGGAGTGGGGGAGGGGTGCTGTTATTTTTTTTTTTTTTTTTAATCCATGTTCAAACGACTACTGGCAGGTCCATTAATCCTTACTATGAAACCGGGCTCGGTTACCACACAAACCAACCACAACACAGCACCAACAGCTTCACACAGCTCAACAGCTTCACAGCGTAACAGCTTCACAGCTCAACAGCTTCACAGCGTAACATCTTCACAGCTCAGTAACTGCAGAACTCAGTAACTTCACAATCCAGTAAGTCCAACGTAGCAGCTTCACAGTCCAGCAACTCCGTAGTTCAACAAATTCACAGCCTAGCAATTCCCCACTTCAGCAATTTACAGTCCTTCAACTCCGTAGTTGAACCATTTCACAGCCCAGCAATGCCCCGCTTCAGCAATTTTACAGTCCTTCAACTCCATAGTTGAACCATTTCACAGCCCCCCCACTTCAGCAATTTTACAGTCCTTCAACTCCATAGTTGAACCATTTCACAGCCCAGCAATTCCACAGTTCAGCAACGTGTCGCCCAGCAGCTCCACGTTTTAATACTTTTCACAGCCGAGCGATTCTGTGGTTGAGCGAATCCACGGTCCAGCAACTCCACAGTTCAACAATTTCACAGTCCAGCAACTTCACAGATTATCAACTTCACTGTCCAGCAACTCCACAGGTAATAATTTCCCAGTCCAGCAACTTCAAAGTTCACTAACTTCACAATCCAGCAACTTCACAGTTCAACAATTTCACAGTCCAACAACTCCATAGTTCATTAATTTCACAATCCAGCAACTTCACAGTTCAACAATTTCACAGTCCAACAACTCCACAGTTCATTAAATCTCACAATCCAGCGACTTCACAGTTCCACAATTTCACAGTCCAGCAAATCCCACAGTTCAACAACCCACAGTCCAATAACTCCACCGTTCAGCCACGTCACGGCACGGACACAGCTTGGCTGAGGACGGCGCAATTGCTCCCGATCTTTGATTCCTCCATTGACGATGGCTTTCTTTTTTTTCTCCACAATTAGGCGCTTGCTCTGTGCTGTGATCTTGAACAGCGTCTGTTTTCAGCTCTTCAGAAAACACAACCAGTCAGTAGGTCCCTTCTGCATTCTTCTCTGAGACCTGTTCTGCAAGAAACAAGCACCATCCAGTACACCCCGCAACAATGCTCGTCTCATGCCAAAGTTGGTGCATTCCGACCGGAGTACTCGTGCTTCCCCTTTCCAGTGAGGTGCTTTTTCTTCACATACAGTGGTCAAAAACTCGTGGCTCTGTGCCATGGTTGGTTATCGCGGTCACGTGGGCTTAACGTCACGTGCAAGAACTGTCTGTCGCGGTGTTTGAAGTCTATACATGGCCTTGCACACACCCCGTTCGTGAGTAAGTAAAGTCAACCTATTTAGCATTCGGATGTCTCTCTCTCTCTCTCTCTCTCTCTCTCTCTCTCTCTCTCAATTTCTCCCGTGTGTATGCATATTGAGCAAGCGAGGGCGTATGCACGTGTGCACGTGTGTGTGTGTGTGTGTGTGTGTGTGTTTGTGTGCATTTATCAACCAAACCTTCCACTGAAAACGAGCACTCTGCAGTAACTGTTCACGAATTAATGACCATTTGCGGAACTACTAATATCAATGGATGATAAAGCTTTCTTGTAATATAAACATTGACATGTCGCATGTTTAAACTAAAACGTACACGGGAGGTAACTTTATCAGTCCTTAATCAATGGCGCTTGGTTGTCGAGAGAAAAGGCTTTCACTCATGAACGGACGTGCTTACGGAAGTTTGACAAGAAAATGATAAAGAGATTTAAGCTTGGCTTCTTACTGATCCTATTTTTTTCTCCCATGACTCCGTTTACGCACGCACGATTTTTTTTTTGGGGGAGTGGGAGTGGGGGGGGGGGGGTGGGGGGGGGGGGGGGGGGGGGGGGGGGGGAGGGAGGGGGAGAGGGGGCACTTTGGTGTGGACCTGGTTCAAAGATGGGGATCTATCATATGTTCAACTTTGACAAGGATCTTCGCTTTTCCAAGAACCGTCCTGACTGTGCTCTATCGGGATAGTCATCCAGTAAGACAGCATAGCACCGCTCTGTCGTCGTTTCTCACTACCGGCAGGTTTTTTGTTTTTTCGTCACTGTCTATCACTCAGGCTACCCCGGGTCCAAAATTATCTTACATCAGAAAGTGTAAGTTAGATGTAATTAAGACATGTTGAAAGAACGGGTTTAGTTAGCTGCAAAGCGAGGCCATCTTATGCCGAATTTGACGGATATGTGGTTACTCGTTTATTTTCGTTGTCCGGAGTGTGGTTTCTCTTGTCTGAAGAAGACCCGAACAGGTCGAAACGCGTCGTATTTTGTCTTGTGATTCCTTTGTCCACGTTGTCTGGTGGAGTCAGTATAGATACTTTTTTTTTTTTTTTAGTAAATGGTTTAGTTTGGTTTTTAATCTCCCAAGTTAGCTGAAGCAAAGGGGGATAACCACGCCGGAAGCATGGGAGGGAAGGAACCTCACACTAACCCCCCCCACCAGAGCGACAGCACATATTCAGATGGCTAATGGGCATGTCCAGTTCTAAGCTGGGCGACGACACCATTGGAACTCCCAAACGACTGATTGAGAACCCGGTGTCACGTTCCATAATCAATTCCACTCAAAATCAGTCCCCAGCGGGTGAGAAAGGGCACATGTCCAAACTCACCCTCCAGGGAATAAAGGCAGACCAACCCCAACCTTCCCCTCCCCCCCCTCCCTTTGTTCCCAAACCTCTCTTCTCCAAAATTACCAAAGCGTGCCAAACGAAAAAAAAAAATGTACAAGCAAACTTGCGCCTGAATTTGAGAAGGAAGTGATTTTTGGACCTTATTCAGAACTACCCCAAACTAGGGGCTGAAACCATGTCTATGTACATTTGAAGGGCTGTTTCTAAACTATGCCCAAGAGCCCACCAGGGAGTGGTTTGGGATAATTCGGATTGATGGGGGAGGAGGGGGGTCAGTGGGGAAGTAGTTGTGGCTCTTGTCCAAAAGACTCCTCCCCCCACTCAAATCAGATGCAATGCACTTCGATTGAAATGTTTAGGTCTTTGGAATACTCTGATAATTTTGAAGGAAGGAAGTGAGTTTGGGACAAAGGATGATGTCGGTCGGGGTTTACTATCCAGGGGGGTGAGTTTGGGCACGTGCCTTGTCTCCCTCTCCCCCTCCCCCTTCCCCCTTCGGCAGTGACATTGAGAATGGAGGCGATGTCGCCTGTTTGCATGGGTGCTGTACCACTGAGAAAGCAAGCTACGGTGCTGGAGTCCATCTCTCTTTTCAATTCACTGGAAACCCTCCTTGTTTGACACATGTCTCCCGGCCGCGCGCTCCTGCGCTAGACGTGTGTTGAAAACAGTAGAAAACGTTTGAAAGGGAATAAACCAAAAACCACAGAATTGAGCGATATCCAGTCGGAGCGAGGTTGAAGATTGTAACATTGATTAGAATCCCCGTGAGTGATAGTGGTTTCCGTTCACACTGAGCAATATCTAGTCGGTGAGAGGTTGAAGACTGTAATATTGATCAGAATCCCCTTGATTGATAGTGGTTTCCGTTCACATCCAGGGTCATTCCGCTGCTGGTTTGTTTGTGAACTGCGCCTGGGAGGCTGTTTAATTTACACTATAATCACAGACTTGATTGAGTCTGTTGGAGTTCAGGGCAAGTTTCGGTCCCGTTTGAATCTTTAGAACTTTTATAATGTCATCTCCGTTGCCAAGGTCTTTCCACAACACCAATCGTGATCAGAGACAAGAATTCACAGTTTGGATAAAAGAGGTAAAGCTAGTTCGAATGAAGGCCTCAACATCTCATCTCTGTGAAGATCGCCACACCCGACAACAACAAAAATGGCGACGGTAGCTATAACTGTTCTCAGCGGCATGTTTCAAAGCCGTTTAGGCGACGTTTTGATTGGCTGGCGAGTTTCACGGAATGCTTCGATTGGCTGGCGAGTTGCTTTGAATGTTTCGATTGGCTGGCGCGTCACTTTGGATGTTTCGATCGGCTGGGGGGTTACATTGACCGTTTCAATCGACAATTTCCGGTCGGCTATTTGTTGTTTACCCTGTGAGATCAGTCGATGGCCTGTGGTCTATGCCGGAGAAGGAGAAACTGCTCCAGACAGAACTTAACTTTTTTTTGTCGATCGCCTAACCACCATGCCAGTTACCGTTTCCTATGCAACCGTCTCCTGTCAATACCCAGAGTCATGACAGTTTCTACAGAGATTGTCCGACCCAATGGCTGGCGCCTGCCCATCTTATACTTCACCGTGTCTCGTTCTGAACCTGGACAGCACGATCTGGTCAGCTCGCTTCAGATGGTTGTAGCACAAACCTAAAAAAAAATGACATGTTAGTTTGCAAGTGGCATTTTGAATTATGAGGACATATTGGCCTTGTTCTCACACTGCCTGTAATGCATCGAGCAATATAATCTGAGCTTTAAGTTTACTTCCGTTGTAGCGGTGGCAGTGACAGTGCGAGTGACCGTGACAATACGTGTAATAAATACAATGCAATGCCTTTGAATGAAACCCGATATCCATCACAGTCAATCGCCACGCCGGTCTTAGTGGCAGTGGATTACGATATATTTTGGGTCACTGAGATTCGGAGAACTGGGTGTAGGCAGGCTTGACCTGAATCGGCTTTTCTTCAGCCTTGAACGCAGCGCGGTCAGTGTAGTAAGTTATGGGAACTGCTTAAGGGCTCGATGGTTCCTGGCTACAATAAGAATGAGCTTGAAAGCTCGTGGGACAAGTGCTGCCTTTGTCTGTCAACGTAGATGCATGTATGTGGTCTGTACGTGAGTTAGCACGGTTTCCAGCGAACTTGTTGCATCAGTTACAACTTGTTTGTCATTGCTGATTAGAAGCAGGCAGACTGGGGTTGTTGTTCTGCTTTTCTTCTTTTAACTGTTGTTATTCGGTCGAGAAATCCACGATTAGGACCCCCAAAAATGGCCGAAAAAGAAAACGACAAAGAGTAAAATGAAAAGAAATTGTAATAATAGAGATTAGGATTTAACTACCTCCCTCTCTCCAAGGGAAACAAAAGAACATAGAAATAAAACCGAAAGAGCACAGTTACCTGCGTTTTATTGCCAATCCGATTAGGCTTTTTTGTTTTAGGTTCCCCCGCCCTCCCTCCGTGATGCTAACAGTCGATTATGGATGATATTGTTCCAAAGCAGTTTATGCTACTAGTTTTATCAACATTGTGGCTTTCTTTTCTCTCTCTCTCTCTCTCTCTCTCTCTCTCTCTCTCTCTCTGCGCCTCTCTCTCAAATTAATACATGTCCACGTACTACAACAAACTGATACATGTCCCCGTCCTACAACATACTGACACACACCCATACACACACACACACACACACACACACACACACACACACACACACAGTCTCGCTTCGGGCATCAAACAACAGTTGTTTGCCGCTTGCGATTTGAGTGACCGCTCGTCAGTCTCTTCCCTTCTCGCGATGAGCAAGAAGCCTTTTGTCACTCATGGGTACATAAGCGCAACATAAACGTCGAGGCAGAAAAGCCAAAAGAGATGACTTCTACAAACACACAGGCGAAGACGAAGCGCGCAAAAAACTACGAGCCATGGTCACAAGGACGTGTATCATGTGTATTCCACAAGAAGTCCAACAATGAGGCTACTGTAATTACAGGACTCCAAAAAAGGGTCGGAGAGAATGTCGGCCTGGTTCGGATCTCCCCCCAGAACCTTCCCCCCATACTACTGGTAGCTGCAAAGAGAGTCTCTGGAGCTTTTCTCTCAAGTCTCTAGCCCCTCACTATTTGCAGCGGAATATTTTCTTCAGCTCGGTGCGAAAGTTCTGATTCATGAAGGCATAGATGAAGGGGTTGACGACGTTGTAGAAGAAGTACATGTAGAACACCAGCACGGGCGCCTGGATGATCTTCAGGGCGATGAGCCAGGACGGCAGGAAGGACAAGATGAAGACGATCGAGACCACGAACAGCATCAGCGCCGTCTTGATGTTGGCAATACGCATGCGCTCGATGCGCGTGCGAGAGAGAGGCGCGCGCGAGGACCCGTTGGTGGGCACGGAGGTGTCGTCGCCGACCCCGGTGGTGGTGAAGTCGTCTGGGCGGATCTTGGTGTTGTCCCCGTTGACCTGCGACAGCTCCAAAGAAGCCGTGACCTCGGAGGGCTCCCCGTTAGCCACGCCGGAGGAATCTCGCCACAGGAAGCAGCAGCGGGCATTGCGGATGCGCAGCTTCTTGCGTCGCTGGGTGACGACGGAGTGGTAGATGAGGCTGTAGAGAATGAGCACGGTGACGCAGCTGATGAGGAAGAAGAAGCTGGAGTAGATCCTCTGGAAGGAGTGGAAGAAGCTCTTGTTGATCAAGTCCGGGATCAGGTCGCAGTGCTGCTTCAGAGTGGAGATGACAATCTTGGAGCCAGTGGACGAGGAGGATGGGGTGGTGAAGGAGGAGGAGAAGGCGGAGGAGGAGGAGAGAGGAGGTGGAGGTGGAGGAGGAGGCGTTCATCGTGCCGTCAGTCGTGGGGAAGAGGGTGACGTTCTCGGGCCACCAGGTGGCGCTGGTGCCGGTGGCGTGGGTGGTAGAGGCGTTAGCGGCGCCGTACTCCTCGGTGAGGTCCACGGAGGTCTCGGTGTAGATGCTGTAGTGCATGGAGATGAGGGCGCCGATGCAGAAGATGAAGAAGGCCAGGCAGGTGATGATGATCTTGGCGCGGCGCTGGGTCATCCAGTGCAGGAAGGGGTGGCAGATGCACAGGTAGCGGTCCACGGCGATGACCACCATCACGAAGGCGGAGAAGGGCACGGTGGTGGTGATCAGGAAGTGGTACAGCTTGCACAGGAAGTCCACCTGGATTGGGGCACAACAGGGCGAAGACAAACACCGTGACAATAGGGGACTGACTCTCTCTCTCCTTTGCATATAGTATTGTCTAGAAAAATGACCTTCGTTCCTCCCCCCCCCCCCCCCCACACACACACACTCCACTCCACTGTCTCTTTGTCCCAGCGTGTATCCGGGTGCATGCGCGCGCGCACGTGTGTGTGTGTGTGTGTGTGTGTGTGTGTGTGTGTGTGTGTGTGTGTGTGTGTGTGTGTGTGTGTGTGAGAGTGTGAGAGAGTGAGAGAGTGTGTGTGTGAGAGTGTGTGAGTGTGTGAGAGAGAGAGAGAGACTGAGAGAGAGAGAGAGAGAGAGACTGAGAGAGAGAGACAGAGAAAGAGAGACTGAGAGAGAGAGAGAGACATAGAGAGAGAGAGAGAGAGAGAGAGAGAGAGAGAGAGAGAGAGAGAGGGAACGTGGGAGGGGGTGTGTGTGTGTGTAGTGGATAACTGTCCCCGACTTTGTGTCTGTATGTCAGCCTATTTGCGCCCCCCCCCCCCCCCCCCCCGCGTCCATTTCTGAATGTCTGTCGGTTCTGTTTGTGTGTCTGTGTATGGAGACTTTGTGTCTGTTTGTATGTCTGTTGTTTCTGTCTGTGCTGAGTGTGTGTCTGTGGTTATCTGAGGTTCTCTGTCTGTCTGTCTGTGTGTAAGTGCTGCTTCCGCATGCTTCCGGGTATGTATGCATGTATGAAACTATCAGTCAATCTATCTATCTATCTATCTATCTATCTATCTATGTCTCTCTCTCTCTCTCTCTCTCTCTCTCTCTCTCTCTCTCTCTCTGTGTGTGTGTGTGTGTGTGTGTGTGTGTGTGTGTGTGTGTGTGTGAGAACCGTGGGGGGAAGGGGAGATCGTGGATACCTGTCCCTGACTATGTTTCTGTCTGTGTGTCCGTCTATTTGCCTCCCTCTGTCGTTTTTCTGGGTGTCTGCCTGTTTGTCTGTCTGTGTGTCTGTCTATTGTTTTCTGTCTCTGTGTGTGTCTGTGTTTTTGTCTCTGTGTGTGTCTGTGGTTTCTCTGTCTTTCTGTCTCTAAGTGCGCCCGCATGCTTCCAGGCATGTATGCATTTTATGAATCCATCCATCCATCCATCCATCCATCCATCCATCCATCCATCCATCCGTCCGTCCGTCCGTCCGTCCGTCCGTCCATCCATCTATCCATCATTTATCTATCTCTCTCTCTCTCTCTCTATCTATCTATCTATCTATCTATCTCTCTATCTCTCTCTCTATCTCTCTCTCTCTGTGTGTGTGTGTGTGTGGTGTGTGTGTGTGTGTGTGTGTGTGTGTGTGTGTGTGTGTGTGTTTGTCCGTGTCTGTGTGTGTATGGAGATGGAGAAAAGATGGGGGGGGGGGGGGGGGGGGGGGGGGGGGAGTCGAGGGAGCTAGACGTTAGGCGAGAGTTTGGGAAAACAGGGAGATGGGGGGTAGGAGGGGGGGGGGGCGGGGAGGGGTGGGGTGGAGTCAGCCTGACCTGCAGCCTGAAGTTGATGAGCTCCACAGTGATGGTGAAGGGGATGGTGACGAGGCAGGTGATGAAGTCCGTTCCCGCCAGAGCCAGAATGAGATGGTGGAGGTCAGTTTCTGTCACATCAAATCGAATCGAATCAAATCAAATCAAACCAAACAAACCAAATCAAATTAAATCAAATCATGTCAAATCAAATCAAATCAAGTCAAGACCAATCCAATCCAATGAAATATATCAAATGATATCGAAATGTAGATTCATCAGTCCAACGAAGGATCGACGTATCAATCCATCCATCCATCCATCCATTCATCCATCCGTTGATCAATCAGTCAATACCTCCACCCATCCATCAAAGAAACATTCAATCAGTCCACATGCAATCAAACCATGAAACACTGAATCATTCGATAAGTTACATACATCAATATGCCTACGTACCATACCCTCATATACATACTGTTATTTCAGTCTCTCGGTCTGTTTGTCTGTCTGTCCTTCTGTCTTCCTCTGTCTGTCTGTCTGTCTAATTGTCTGTCTGTCTGTCTGTCTGTCTGTCTCTCACTCTCCCTCTCCCTCCCTCTCAACCCTAGCTCTATTCTAGTAACGGATTGCACCTGGCATTTGATCACGAAAGCGCTTCTTCTTCTTTCTTCTTCTTCTTCTTCTTCTTCTTCTTCTTCTTCTTGGCACTCTTGGGGGAGTCATTTGGGCGCCACACGGGAGAACGGGTCACCAGCTTCCTCTA
>JADBJO010001067.1:142500-147500 GCA_016801955.1 Conus betulinus | reverse complement strand
AATTAATCATCGCATGCAATAGTGAATTGCTCGTGATTTTGTCGATGTCGTAATAATTACTATACTTCCTAATACTTACCATATGCGTACACAAATGTTTATACGTGCGATGTATGTACATATGTACATAAATGAGTTGTAACTATGATGCGGTCAAATATGTTCACAGGAAATAGAACCTTCATTGCAAGGGGAAAAAAGGGACCAAATACACTTCAGATTCACGAGATTCTCTGCATGAGGACAAAGCAAATTAGAATCATTACATAATTATTCAAGATCTAAAACAATGAATAGCTAATTCTCATATTCTAATCTGACTTTTGTTGTTACATGTTTTACATGTCTATGTCCAGATCAGGTACGTGTTAAGTCATGAACATCTCAAAATTTCTTATCAAAATCAAACCTGTCACTACAATCTGCCACTCGCTGCCGAAAGAAAGATAAAACATTCCTTAACAGTACCAACACCCTGATTCAACCAAACAAATCCAGTCCATATTCAAACAGAAAGAAGCACACTTTTGTTACCCAGTTATTTTTACCTTTGATATTTAAGTCATACAACATATGTGCCCCACGGGGTTCGGGGTATTCTGGTATTAATATGTTCCATTTCTATCAATTAAAGCAAGTAGTGGCTACGGCTGAGAGTAAAAAACATGTACGGGAAAAACATCAGTTTTACCATAGACAAGATTATTCAGAGTACGTCTGTCTACACCTGGAAATCTCTTTAAATCCAAAACATGAACCGATTCACAATGAATATCCGCTTTTCTGGTCCCTATATTTTAGAGCCATACTGCACATTTGGTCTGAACTTAAGTATCAAACAGTTTTATAAAGAACTTAAATGAGGAAATTTATAAAATTCAAAACAATACATGTTTTTCCTAACGAGAAAAACCTTTGCACACGCCAACAAAACTCGAGCGTTGAAAGTATTATCCAAATGGCTATACATATTGAGAACAGGCTTTTCATTTATCCATCAGCTTTATTTCATGCGCAGTGTGGCCTCGAAACTTAGCTGATGTGATGTAGTATATGGACTACTCCGTGCGCAGTGACACCTCCTTGATGAAACTGAAACTGAAACAGATAACAGGCATAGGAATATCATCATTATATACCCAATGTTGTTCTTATATTAAATATCCACCATCACAGAAGACTTTAACACTCTCTTTTCACACTAAACTTTTGACTGCTGTGATCCAGTGGCATGGTGTAAACTATTCAGTTGTGTTTGCAAACCTACAACAGTTTCTGACACTAAAATCAGATCATCAACTAATAAAAATGGAAACGATTCAAAAACACCAGAGACAACAAAGCATCATGTTTGCCATTACTGTTTAATTCAAAAGGTAATTTGCCAATAAATAAAGAAAATGATGTGGGGCTGCATACATTTCCCTGTTTTACACTTTTGAGCAGTTAATCTGGTCTGTAAATATTGCTCTACAACAAAATCTTCTCCTCTCTCTGTAAGAGGCATGCTTTTAATACATTTATAAGATTTGCCTTTAATACTATTTTGACAAAATTGGCCAGAGGTTTCTATTGAGAGTCAAGCGCTCGTTTGAAGTCTACAGTAGCTAAATACAATTTCTCGCTATATGAAAACTGTTTCTGTACAAGCCCATGCAAATTAAACGTTCAATCAATGTTGAATAACCCTTTTAAAGCTTGCTTGATGATCACCTGCAATGCTATTTTCCTCTATCAATTCTTGAAGTGTATCATGAATACTAATTCGCAACAATTTACCAGTTATATCACAAAGCGGAAATAAATCTGTAATGATTAGGATTGTTTACATTTCCTTTACAAAATTAAACGATTGATTCAGTTCAATTTCGGGATGAATATCATTATCAAAAAGTATCCTTAATAGTTTTGGAAAGAACTTTGTATCTATTCCAAAGAATGCTTAAATAATTCACCAAAATTATGTTGGGAGCAGCTTCCCTGCGATTTTTTTCAGATTTCTAGGCGCTAGCAAAATTTCCGCTTGTGTAATTCGCCGGTTCATGTAGCTATCCTTGTCCTCATTACAATCCTCTTCACAGCGCACATCTTTAAACATTGCTCTCTAAATAAGGCCCGCCCTGACAGACAGTCAAAGAGATAGAGAGACAGACAGACAGGCACATTGATGCACGCGTGCACACACACACCCGCCCGCTCGCATGTGTTTTTTCTTTTTGGTTGCAGGCTCATTTCAAACTGATGTCATTAACTCTTTTTCGCTTATTTTATAAAGAAGAGGAAGAAGAAGATGACGATTATGATCCTGATTTATGATGTGATCATGGTTAAGGGTCAGAGGAAGAAGAAAAATAGGAAGAGGAGGAAGAGGAGGAGGAGGAGGAGGAGGAGGAGGAGGAGGAGGTGTGAGGAGGAGCGAAGGGAGATGAGGGAGAGGAGGAGGAAAAGTAGAAGGAATTTGATGAAGAAGAGCAGGAGAAAAAGGGCGAGGGAGAGGAGGAAGAACACGACTTATAACGTCATTCAATGCAAAGTTCACACTATTGCACCGTTGCGTTCAAAGATCAATTTAGTTCACGTTGTGTATAGCCCAGCTGACGCTAGTGGCTATGTCAGGCTGTTATCAAGTTCTCAGATCAAACTACGTCAAAGTCTAATTGATGCTGAAGGTGAGATGATAGCCATTGTGACTACTGTGTTGGACACAAGTATCAAAACAATTATCTAGGTACTGACATATTCGGGAAGGGTACTCACTCGTTAGAATTCAAACATCTGATACATATACTCAAATATCCAAATATAAGTACTTGAAAAAAAAATTTAACATGGCAATCAAACATACTCAAACATCCGTAGTTAGACTCTCATTTCAAAACAGGTAGTCAACCGTTCTATATAGGAACTGAAACATGAGTAGACACTCGAACATTCAAAGCAGGTATTTACTCATACAATATAGGAACTAAAAATCTATGGTTAGAAACCCAAACACTCACTACAAGTATTCACCCATCCACAGCAGATACTCAAACATCCGTAGTGAGACAGTCGAACCTTTTATACAGTTATTCAACCTTTTAATACAGGTACTCAAACATCCTTAGTTAGATAGTCAAATATACAGGTATAAAACCATTCAATATGTACAAAAACATCCGTCGTTAGATGCTAAAACATTTAAAACAAGTATTGGATCATCCATTATGGGTACTAAAATATGCGTAGTTAGACGCCCACACATTAAATAGAGGCATTCAACTCTCCACAACAGGGACTCAAACACCCATACTTAGACAATGAAACATTCAACACAGGTATTCAACCATCCAATATAATATGTTCTCAAACATTCATCCAGGTAGACATTCAAACATTCATTACACACTTAATGCAGGTATTCAACCCACCCAGTGTAGGCACTCATACATTCACAGTTAGATACACAAACATTCAATACAGGTATTTAACCATCTAATACAGGAACTCATACATTCAGAGTTAGATACACAAGCGTTCAATACAGGTAGTTAACCATCTAATATGGGAACTCATGCATTCAGAGTTAGATACACAAACATTCACTACAGGTATTTAACCATTTAATATAGGAACTGATACATTCGGGGATAGATACACAAACATTCAGTACAAATCTTCACCCATCCAATATAGGAACTCAACTACCAGTTCCAGTTCAATTCATCAAGGAATCATCATACTAGTGAACTAATGCATATACACCACACCATATTGGCTGGACTACAACGAGCAGGGTTTACTGCTTGATGAACATCTACATATGCAGATAAATGGATTTGTAGATAGATAGATAGATAGATAGGTAGATAGGTAGGTAAGGATACGTAGGTAGGAAGGTAGGTAGGTAGGTAGGTAGATAGATAGATAGATAGATAGATAGATAGATAGATAGATAGATAGATAGATAGATAGTGTGTTTGTGTGTGTGGTTGTGTTTGTGTGCGTGTGAGTGTATGTGTGTGCGTGCGCGCGCGCCTCTGTGTGTGTGTGTGTGTGTGTGTGTGTGTGTGTGTGTGTGTGTGTGTGTGTGTGTGTGTGTGTGTGTGTGTGTGTGTGTGCACGTGCGAGTAGAAGTAACAA
The DNA here is from genome assembly GCA_016801955.1 of Conus betulinus. Classification (NCBI taxonomy): domain Eukaryota; kingdom Metazoa; phylum Mollusca; class Gastropoda; order Neogastropoda; family Conidae; genus Conus; species Conus betulinus. The sequence continues at coordinate 143,378 of JADBJO010001067.1, read as the reverse complement.
ACAGGGTAGCACCGGTTGTGAAAGCCGACAGCAAGCGCACAGTAGTAAATTAGTGTTACTGTTTGTATTTTCACTGCTACAGTTTATTGTGTACAGGCGCAAACGGGACTTAAGCAATCTTCACCCGTGTTATTGGAACACAGTTAATTCTCAAGCGAATACTGTAGGTACGATGCTGAATTTTAGTATGAATGGGCAAACAACATAATAAAAGTTCACTCCAACCATAGAAGCAAACCAGAACAAGACACCATCACACACACACACACACACACACACACACACACACACACACACACACACACACACGCATGCACGCACGTACGCATGCACACACACACACATACATACATACACACACATACACACTCACAAACGCACACAAACACTTAGAGAGAGAGAGAGAGAGAGAGAGAGAGAGAGAGAGAGAGAGAGAGAGAGAGAGAGAGAGAGACAGACAGACAGACAGACAGACAGACAGACAGACGGACAGATACACAGACACACACACAGACACAAAGACAGAGACAGAGGAACAGACAGAGAGAGGGAGAGAGACAGAGACACACACACACACACACACACACACACACACACACACACACACACACACACACACACACACACACACACACACACACACACACACACACACACACACACACACACACAAAGACAAAGGGACCCAGAGGACAAAACCCATACACACGCTGTGGTTACACGTGGTTTGGACGAGACAGGATCAGTTTGATCAGCTGCATCTAAAAGGACGCGCGCACACGCTGGGTAAAACCAAGCCACCTTAGGTCAGATGTGGGCGCAGGAGGGCAAGTGGGGAATATAGCACAACTGAAGGGTGAAGCGAATTCCAGGACCAA
>JADBJO010001067.1:135000-137500 GCA_016801955.1 Conus betulinus | reverse complement strand
CTATCTATCTCTCTCTCCTCTCTCTCTGGGGTTCTGCTTGTTAATGCATAGGCTCATTGCCTTTTTTTAACATTTCACACCATTAAGAGGAATATTTAACAACCCTACAAATATTGAAAATAACTTTGCCCACGTTCTCTCTCTCTCTCTCTCTCTCTCTCTCTCTCTCTCTCTCTCTCTCACACACACACACACACACACACACACACACACACACACACACACACACACACACACACACATACACACGGACACGGACACGGACACATGCTCGGAAGCAGGCACGCAAGGACACACACATAAACAGAAACACGCTCGCGCGCGCGCGCGGGCACACACACACGCATACACACACACACACACACACACACACACACACACACACACACACACACACACACACACACACACACACACAATCACAAGCACACACGCACGCACCACGCACATTCACAAAGGCACTAGTGCAATGAGAGAGAGAGAGAGAGAGAGAGAGAGAGAGAGAGAGAGAGAGAGAGAGAGAGAGAGAGAGAGAGAGAGAGAGAGAGAGAGAGAGAGAGAGTCGGAGAGATCTCAAACTCGTTGGATTTATTTATTTCATTCCTTTATTTTGATATCGATCGTCTCCCTTTCTTGTTCTTGTTCTCGTGCTTCTTCTCGTTGTTGCTGTTGTTGTTATTGTTATTGTTATTGCTATTGTTATGGATGTTGTTGTTCTTCTTCTTATTCTTGTTCGTGTTCTTGATATTCTTGGTATTCTTCTTCTTCTTCTTCTTCTTCTTCTTCTTCTTCTTCTTCTTCTTCTCTCTTCTTCTTCTTCTTCTTCTTTCTCTTCTTCTTCTTCTTCTTTCTCTTCCTCTTCTTCTTGTGTTTTCGCTTTTATCATAGATAACATTCAAATCGTAACATACTGCCAATTCAATATGGACAACTATGTCTGTGTGCCGAGACATTAGACTACAGGGACCCAACAACAACCATCACTAGATGTACGTACATGATCAACCTCCCCCATCGCCACATTATCCCCTGATTTCAACACCAACTCCTCCCGCCGTCCGCTGCCTTCAAGGCACGAAGCCTTGACCTCTCCTGCCAGGGATTGATCAGTGGCGGTGGGGGAGGGAAGGGGGCGTGGTGGAGGACGGGCATCACCTTCTGTGACGCCGTGCCCAGACACACAGTGGTGAACCCCTGACAGTTCACTGCTCCTACAGCCGATGGGCTCTGGGAACTTTCACTATCTTAGTATTGTCTTTGTTAATGTTGTCTTTAACAACTTCTTCTCGGTAATAGTAGTAGTAGTAGTAGTAGTAGTAGTAGTAGGAGGAGGAGGAGGAGGAGGAGGAGGAGGAGGAGGAGCAGCAGCAGCAGCAGCAGCAGTAGTAGTAGTAGTAGTAGTAGCAGTAGTAGTAGTAGTAGTAGTTTTTATAGATCGTATTCTCAGTTAGAGAAACCAAGCCCTAAGCATTTCACAATCCACGCTGTCCTTTCTACACAAAGGTCAGTCTGCCTCGGTAGAGCGGACTAAGAGCTGCGTGCTTTTGCGTCACCGTCAGTCATCTCCCGTGTCATTCAGTGGAATATCAGCCACTCACTTTTTTTTTTTTTTTTTTTATTTCATTCTTTCATTCTTTCGATGTATGCCCATGTGTGTTACGTGCCATCCATACCTACAACCACACTGAGCTTCTCTTTCGTGTGCGCTAAAAACGCCCTGTGTGAGTTCACCTACGGAAACACGGTTTATGGTATAGTCTCATTCGAATGACTTTTTCGGAAAGTGCAGTCAGAACCAATGTTTACTCCGAGGAGAAAATCCCCCTGTACCCAAACGGCGCGGGGGGGATTCGAAGCTGCCCCCCCTCCCCCTCCACCCCACTCCCCCCCCCTCCCCGCACACTCGCAGATATAGCACTGAACTGGGTGGAAGGCATGGGATACTACTTGTTCAAACAGGTAAGTTTGTAAGCCGGAATCACCAGGGTTACGAGCTCGGCGATCTACGAACTCAGCTACTCTGTCTGGCACCGGGGACGGAGAGATGAAGGGTCAGAGAAGAGTCAGGGACAGGGAAGCTCCCAGAGTGCTGATGTAATCCGAGCCATCCACCGCCACACGATGACGATCCATCACCACCACAACGGCTAACACTAGCAGGTATGGGAGGGGGTTAGAAACAGCAAGGGAGACAACCTCCACCTCAGGGGATCAGCCCTCCATTTTTCAGTACATGGACTGCCTGAGGGTCGAGAACGATGCCAGGATAATGACCCCCTTACACAACGCGGCTTACTTAGTACTTACGTGACAGGCGGGAAAACGCCAACCCATATCAAAGTGGGAGGAAAAATCCTGGATATACCCTTTGAGTCAGTTCAAGAATAACGAGAGAATGATTTTGCCCATCAGGGCAAGTTCTAGTTGGTACGGACTCAAGGAAATTCTTCCCGTGTGTTTTTTTAGAACAGGATATGGAAAGATACGAAATGTCGATGTT
>JADBJO010001067.1:117500-127500 GCA_016801955.1 Conus betulinus | reverse complement strand
TGTATTTCGTCACTGAGATATTCCACAAAGAAGAAACGCCGCTTTGGGCCGTTATAGCCGTTACTAATGGCTATTCTGGTAAAATAAAGCATCAGGCATCACCCGTGACCCATAATGAACATACCTACAAATTTTCAGAAAGATCGGCCAAGAAGTTTTGTCTGGAGCGAGTGGAACACATTTTGACCACGGACGGACACACCAACACACAGACAGCATTTCTTCGTTCCCATTGTAAAGTACTCCCCTGTTCTCTAAGAACTGGGAGTACAAAAAGGAAACAAAAAAACAGCAAGGGCACTGCACAGTGCTATTACCGGGTCATTTCGGGTGGTGTTGAGGGGGTGCCTGTTCTGTTCCAGTATGCGGAGGACATCGGCTTCTAAACACCATTACTGACGATAATTGTTGATTAGCTCGAGTGAGTTGCCGTCCCCTTCGGTAAGAGCCCTATAATCTTCCAACGACAATGCCCACGACCTTGCTGGCACCGACGACCTTGACCCGAAGTCATCATGGGCAAGGACGTGGACAGGAAACTGAAACTAGTTCACCATGACAGCAGGCCATGAAGGGATGCAGAATGTTGTACAAGCGTTACTAGCCAGGTGAACTTTCTCTTCTTTGTCTCGCGAGGCGAATTTTAATCCGTCCGATACAAGCAACGCCAGTACTGGCAAGGTGACGTCCTGTTTTGCCTCACAATGACAACAGCAATCTCACCAAAAGGTGAATATCTGGCCCAAGTGGCACGTAAACACAAAACAGCAGAGAATGGCTTTCCTGTCCTCCCACAATGAACGTCGCTTCATCGCATCACTGGCCTGTTAACAGAAAAGCCAGAGCAGTAAAGGGACAGATTTTTGGGCCGTGAGGAATCTCCTCAGCAATTCTCTGTTATTGAAATCATAACTGATCATGGCAGAGAGAGGTGTCCGGATGTCCCTCGCTTCCTCCATTCATCAGGATCCCAGTCTGCCTGCCTCATGCTATACAATGTAGGATGGTCTGGTCTCGGACGGGAAGTCACTGCAAGATAACGAGCTAGCACCGGGCAAAGTTCCAGAATCAATACCAGGTGATAACTTGTTGTCTGATTGTGTGTGTGGGCTACTGCTCTGGCTTTGGTTCTTTGCTGTCTGACTGTTCTTGCTGTACAGAACTCGGGCTCTTCAAAGGAAAACAGACTACAGTACTGAAAACACCTCAACACACACACACACACACACACACACACACACACACACACACACGCACACTCGCTTGCTCTGATGCTGACCAAAATGGATAACTAAGTGGTGTCCTATGCCCCCACGCATTTCAAAATGTCACAAAGAAACACCACCTTCACGGGTTCGCCAGTGTATCAATGTTGTCTTGTATGGAAAGAGGTGGGATGCACCGCTCTCGTTTGCCATGATAGTAAGCAGAGGTTAGCACTCTGTCAGAGCATGGTAAATTATATGTAACACATCGAGTATATACTGTCTGTGTGATTGTCTGTCTGTCTGTCTGTCTCTCTATCTGTCTGTCTATATGCCTGTCTGTCTGTCTTTATAAAACTTCACATCTTGTGTCTGATCTTCCCCAGTTTCAGCCTGATTACTCATAATGTCCTGTGCAGATCAAAAGCGAATCTCTTTTGTGTAAGATCATTACTGTTTCAATGCGACAAAATGACGAAATAAAGCAAGCGACACTGGGATTTTACGCGTGTCAAAGGGAAATTACTGTGATCAGGTCCAGAACAAAGGTAATCTCTTTCGCCTGACTTCCCGAGCATCAATACAGAGAAAGGTAAGAAATGAGGGGAGCGGGAAGAGGACAGAGATCATTGAAGCGAGGGAAGGGGAAGGGGGTGGCGGGGGGCGAGGAGGAGCTAGCAAGGAAATGAAATGGTCGAACGCCACAGGGGGAGATTAATAGGGAGCTGAGAGGCTGAGAGAGAAAGGGTGTGTGTGTGTGTGTGTGTATGTGTGTTAGCGGAGGCGGTATACAAACGTGGCGAGGGAAGACAGATGAGCGAGGAGGAAGGACATCAGATGGTTGAATACAGGCGAGAGGGATGAAGATGGAGCTAAAGAAGGAAGGAGACAATGGAAGACGGAGACAATTGAAGTGGAGGGGTGGGGTGGGGGGGGGGGGGGGTAAAAGGTTGGCGGGTAAAAAAAAAAAAAGCTACTATTGTAGACTTAAAAAAAAAAACTTTATCGTAACTAATACTTTGTAGTGCAAGGAAGAAAACAAGAAAACTTAAATGGGATAGCAAAACAACGGGGGAAAAAAGAAAACCTCGAACCCACTGGAGAGATGAGGAATTGAGTGGCCTACTTCGACTCGTAGAGTCTTCAAAGCCGACTTAAAGCCGAAAGAAAACTTAAACCTTTGAGAGATTCAAACCACGGACCAAACATCGTCTTTTATACTTCCTTGGTGGGTGGCCTGTCCACTAGGCTAACGTGTTGACACAAAATGTCGCTGCGGTTTGCGCACAGCCCCTTCGGGGTCGATAAGCGCGCGCGCGTGCACACACACACACACACACACACACACACACACACACACACACACACACACACACACACACCCACACCATACAACAACAACAACAAAACAAACAAATGCTGACACTCTCACAAAGGTCAGAACATTTTCTCATCTGTTACGCCTAGAGTTGACAGCTTAATCTTGCACACCTTAAAACCCTCGTGCATTTTATATGAAAGGGTAGACAGAGGATGGATGATGTAGGGGACGGAGGGGGGGGGGGGGGGGGGGGGGGGGGGGGGGACAGGAGGTAGACGTTAGGTTATAGCTTCCTGCGAATTAAAAATAGGCAACAATTATATTGTCAGACATTTCTTTTTCGTTCTCTCCCATATTTTCAAAGTGTTTTTGTCATCGACTTTGTTGTTTCCTTCTCTCTTTCTTTCTTTTTTTTTTTCTGCTTTTCTTTTTTTTTTTATCAGCCTGGCACAGTCTTGCTATGGTTCATTATACCACCTGTTTGTTGGTAAGACAAATAGTTTTCGGTCACATCAGAAACTTGCTGCCCACAAGAAAACCTGGCGTCCCGTGCGATTCTTCTCGCCAGGCCACAAATCTCTGGCATCGAATATGAGCTGTGTTATTTATCACCCACCCCCTCCCATCCTCTGTCCTCCCTTTCCACCTCCCCCCCCCTCCCATCCTTCCGACATGCCAGTATTGAAGACACAGGCTGGAGCTCTCTTCTTCCTCACATTGTGCGAAGAGTTTCTAAAGCAGTTTTTGTTGTTGTGGTGACTGAATCATGTAAATCGCAGTTATCCGGATATTTTACCGGGGCGAATAATTTTTTCTTCCGTAAAGGGATGGTGGAGGAAGAGCGAGAGGGTCTGTTGTGCTCTTCGAAGGTCACAGTATTTAAACGGGTGTACAAGCAGTGGAGGAGAGGGAGAGCTGGAAACAAGAGAAAAAGGGTAGAGCTGGAGGGTGGGGTGGGGGGGGGTCGCAAAATCAAAATGAAATCTCGTGTATTATCTGGAGCACGCGCCCCAGAACGTTGTTGACCGGGGAGAGGAGTTGGGGACGGGACGGGAGGGGTGGGAGTGGAGTGGATCGCTGAGAGGTGATTCCCTTTCAACAAAATGAAGTATGCTCGACTAATATTTTGTTTTCATGAATTGAAGGATGGGCGGCGAAAAGGCGAAAAGAATGGGATGGGGAGGTAAGTAAAAAGAGAGGAGGAGCAAAAAAGGGGTGAGGGTGGGTGGGATGGTGGGGGTGGGGGACGACGGAAGGGGTTAGCTTATGATACGCGTTTCTACAATTTACCGATGATGTCACGTCGGTTGATGACCAGTGTCTATGAGTATACCTTTTACTCCCCCCCCCCCCCCCCCCCCCGGAGGATGTGAACGATAATTTCTTTGGAACTGGGCCCGGGAGAAGGAGGGAGGGAAGGGTACAGTGGGTGTTGGATGTGGCGGAGAGGAGTGTGGTGCGGATGGAGGGAGGGGGGGGGGGGGGGGGGGTCAAACCCACACTCACCACCTGATCCCGCGCTTAAGTCAGAGACCAATGACTGTTAATTCTTGATGAATTTTTTTTTCTTTCAAATACGAACCTACCAATCCATTATTGTCAGCGTTATTGTTATAAGAGCAGAACAGAAATGCTACGCCCCCCCCCAAACGAAGTAACAAACAAATTACAAAGCAACATAAAGCGTTTCGACCTATCGAGTCTTCTCAAGGCATTGGCCGAAATGCGTTCTGTTTGTTTTGTAATTTGTTACCTCTTTTGCGCGCGCGTGTGTGTGTGTTTGAGTGTGTTTGCGTGCGCGTGTGCGTGCGCGCGTGTGTGTGTGCGTGTATGTGTGTGTGATTATCTATTGGGAATGGGTGGTCAGAAGAAGACAGATTTAGTACTTCAACGTCACTGATTATTCTACAGGCCAGCTGAACTACTCACTTATTGTGGACACACGAATGAAGAGATCTACGTAGACACTGTCATTGAATGATCTGAAAACAAAAACTATGATAGTCTCAATGTGGGAAAGATCATCTCTGAACATAATCGAATAAAACAATTTGCTTCAGTCTTATGACTTTTTAATGATTTTTTTCCCCCTTGTTCTTACTTTCATAGGCGAACGGCACCATTTCTTTGTCACCGCGATCAACAACATTTACTCCAGACAGAAAGAGAAGATTCCCAAATCTCCCGCACTGCCTAAGAAGCGTTGCAGACACATTCACAACAGAACCACCGACCTTTAGGTCACGACTTGTTTTCTTGTCCTTCTGACCCAAGCCTAGCTAGCGTGCACTTCTGTCATTTTCAAATTGTGATCCCACAAATAACGCGAGACTGAAAGTGTCTGAAAGCAAGATTTGTAACATCGTAAAGTGCGAATATTTGGAAGTCCTGAATTCTTTCTTTTTCTCGCCTCCCCCCCCCCCCTCCATTTTCCTTTCCTAATGCGTATACAAGTACGTATTTTAAAGTGGGTTACATTGTAAGGGTTGATGTATGTGAAATGTTGTGTAATTACAAGCACTTCTTTCCGAAAAAATATTAAGGGCAGTCTGAAAAGAAAAAAAAAATTCAATGTAATCAGAATTTAATCTGCCAGCTTCCACATTCTAACAGGAAGTGTCTCCTGTGCGAGAGGAAGGTACAAAAGGAAATCGTCCAGGTCAGACACGGTGCCACATGGCACCTGAAAGGAGAATGCTGTGCTGTAAAACCACGTCCGCCTTTTTCTTTTTTGACGCTGAAAGTTCGCGCACTTCAAGATTTATCTTGTTTTTAAAGGAAGCACGAGGAAAAACCTTGTCAGGACGTCTGGAGCCAAGCTGTGTCTCCAGACCTCTGATTTACACTGTGTGTTATACAGCATAGGAGCAACAGAAGCTGCTGCCGCCGAAGCACCCACATAAGGGGGAAGTTTCATATTCTCTTGTCCTGCGGATGATCTGGTTTTTTGATTTTTGATTTAGCGTTCCTCTCTGTGCGGGTCAGGCAGTACAGGTCACCGACAGAAATCGATGGCTGAGAGAGCTGGTGCCAAACATGTTGGAACTGAACAATGACCGTGTGGAGATACAGCTACGCACATAGAAAAAGCGCGTGCGTACACACACACACACACACACACACACACACACACACACACACACACACACAGAGGCACAAATTAGACGTACGCTCTAGCTCTCTCTCTCTCCCTCACACACACACACACACACACACACACACACACACACACACACACACACAACACACACACCACACACACACACACACACACACACACACACACACACACACACACACACACACACACACACACACACACACACACACACACTTCTCACACACGCAAACACACAAATTAAGACATACGCACTAGCTCTCTCTCTCTCTCTCTCTGTCTCTTTCTCTGTCTCTGTCTCTCTCTTCCCCCCCCCCCCCCCCCACACACACGCACACATACAGATACACACACGCGCGCACACACAGACACTCGCACGCACGCACGCACGCGCGCGCGCGCGCACGCACACATACATATTTGTTGTGTAGTTTGATGGGTGTTCTTGTGTATTGTGAGTACCTAATGCATTTTTTCTAGATTAGTTGTTAGATTGGATTAGATGTTGTATTCTTTATCATAATAATGATACCAGTAACAACAATAATAAAATGGACACTAATAATAATTAGAAAAAAAGCAGCAGCAACAACATCAATATCAATAGCTACAGCAACAACAGCAACCACCACCACAACAAGAACAGCAACAAAACAACAATAAATGATGATGATGATGATGATGATGATGATTATGGTGGTGGTGGTGGTTATGGTGACGACTACGACGACGACGATGACGACAAGATAATGATGATGGTGATTATGATGATGATATCTCGTGTGACGTTTTTTTCTCAAATAGAATGCGGCATTTTGTTTTACCCGAAAAATAAAATCTTGTATGTTCGTCAAAGAGGATTTCAGGAACGCTGATCTGAAAACATCTGGACAAATTATTGTCAGCACAAGTTAAATAGTTTGCTGGCAGGAGAAGCATTTTTGACACCCTTCTTTGCTGTCAAGAAGTCGCGTTAGATCAAGCGCGCGTTCTGTAAGTTGAAACAAAGGCCTTTCTTCTGAACTCGTACCACTGGTACATTTCTACAGCTAAACAGAACAATCGAAGACAGACTCAGGGACGGCTGCTAAACTCCACAAAATCATGAAAAGGGTATCCTCTAGGGATCGACGATAGCACTTCCCGTTATTTAACATACTTGTATCAGATTTCACTCAAAGGTCTCTCGGACAGCGTGGCTTTAAATCAGTAGGCAGAAGATTTGAATATCGATGAATGCTACTTTGAAATAAGCCGACACCACAAAGAGGAAAAAAATATGTGAGGTGACTTTAGTATTGACTGGTCATTAATATTAATGAATTAGACAAGCTCAGTACTCATATGTACATTCTAAATCTGTTTGAATTCCGTGCTATCAGTTAACATGGACTCCGGATCCGACAGGATCAGTGACAGAAGTGACTTTGTGTGTGTGTGTGTGACAGGTGTCAGGTTCTGTTGGGGGTCTTCACATGATGGCTCGTACGGTCACGAGTTAGGAGACAGAACAGCAAAGGCTGGTGACCAAATTCAGAGCACTCAACAAAGTTAAATGTTATTGATCCCTTAAATGAAAATGATAGCTTTTTAGAGTTAGCTTCGTGGTCTAAATTGGAGAACATTGAATACATTTTATCTAAGAAGATTTTTTTTTCTGTTGATGTCATGTTGCGTGAATCGTCTAATGCGCGTATCTATTGTTCAAAATTAATCATCAGTATAGATTTGCGTCTTCGGCTTGTTGCTTTGAATTAAAAAAAAAAAAGGCAAAAAATATTAAGTACAAATGCGGAGAGCAAGACACAAGAGTACATTTTCAACAACTAGAAGGAAATTTACTGATTGTAATCTTTCAAAGACAAATATTATTCAGAAAATACTTCAAGAGATATAATGTCAAATCATTGTCTTTAAGCTGAAACTGCTCAATCTCGTGCATGTAGCTTCATATGCCAACGACATCACAATTGTAGTCAGTATGCTGTTCTAAATATTGATGGTTATCTTGCTCCAAATCAATTTCCTTTCTGTTTTTTTTTAAACTTATTTCTTAAAGTTCATGTCAATTAATTCCGCCTCCACTTCATTATTCATCTTCTTTTTCTGTCCTTTTCCTCTCTCTCCTCTCTCTCTCTCTCTCTCTCTCTCTCTCTCTCTCTCTCTCTCTCTCTCTCTCTCTCTCACACACACACACACAGAGAGCTACACAAACAATCACACGCACTAACACACAAACACTCAGTGCGCGGACATACACACATACATATACACACAAGGACACACAGACACAGACAGACAGACAGGCAGACTGACATACAGACAGATAGACGGACACACACACACACACACACACACACGCACTCACGCACGTACGCGCGCACACACACACACACACACACACACACACACACACACACACACACACACACACACACACACATGTACCTACGAAAACATGCACGTGCTCACACAGACACAGACACACGCGCACGCACAAACACGCACGCCCGCCCAAAACTAAACTGGAAAAAACACATAGACTCGATAGTTACTAAAGCGGTTAAAAGTTTGAATTTTCTATTTTCTAAAAATTGTCAGTCACTCTCCATGGGGACAGGATCCCAAAGTTTTGTTGCATTTAGCAACCAGTCTTGTACGATCAAGATTGACTTACGGACAGGAGGTATTCTTTTCTGCTCCGCGATCGCATTTAAAGAAACTTCAAAGAATTGACAGTAAAGCTGTAAAGTTGTCCCTGGTGTACCTGTGCACACTAAGTCCTCTGAAGTTTATAAGATAGCAGGCCTTTTGCCACTTGATGAGGAAAGGAAAATAAGTTCTGTAAAATATGTAGTGAGACGGATTGCCGTGGACGACCTTGAAGAGTTAAATACACGATCCGACATTGATTTTTCCAAAAATGCACAGAAAAATTCAAATTTAGAGACGCTTCGTTCATATGTTTCAGACGTTTTTAATTCATCAAAGATTAACCCACACGAGGTAGCGCCTCGCGTACTGGTTCCGCCGGTACCCCCCCCCCCCTTGGAACTAACGGAAGTAAAAGTTAACATTTTTTCTTCTGATCTAAATAAAGCGATGTCGCCGCATGTGTTAGCAGCATCTGTCAAAATTGACATGGAAGAAAAGTTTACTAACTATTTGAAAGTATACACTGACGGCTCAGTTCTTGATGATGGTAGTGCGGGATCTGGCTTTGTAATTCCAGATTACAAAGCTGAAAAATCATATTATTTAGGTAAGGGTCATTCCATATTTACAGCTGAACTTGTTACTGTCCTGATGGCATTAAATTATTTAATTTCCTTGCCAGTCTCAATATTTAATATCCTGTTTTGTGTTGATTCACAGTCAGTATTAAAAAGTTTGCATTGTTTTGAAAATACACAGAGAGAGGAATTATTATTTGAGATTAAGTACATGTTGCACTGTCTTTACATGAAAGGTACTAATGTTGTATTTTCGTGGGTCCCATCGCACACCTACTTCATTTTTAACGATCAAGCAGATAGAGCAGCAAAAAGGGGAGCAAAGAATATATTAGGTAGTATTAAGGTTGACTGTCCTTTGTCACACAAGGAAATTAGTCATATCATCGAAAGGGATTTCTGGAGTCAATACAGTTCTTCATCAAAACCTCGTCAGCAAACTCTGTCAAACTTTGTGTCGATTAGCCGACCGGTTTCAAGCCTGGCTTTTAGACTTTTATGTAATTCCCTACGAACCAAGTATTGCCAGACTGTTAAGTGTGTATGTCGTGGGGATCTTTCAGTTCAACATGTGATTTTTTGATTGTGAACTAACGAAACCCCTTTTGAATGGTGTTATACCAAGTGCTGACACTGGGTATGTTAATGTGTTTGACTTTTTAGATTCGTTGCCAGTTATTTCTCTTGTTAAATTACGAGACACCTTTTGGAAAGTCCATTAAGGAACATTTTATAATCATAATCGTAAGTTAGATTACTTTAGTTATTTTTTTTTATAATTTTTTCATAGTTACTGTCCTATAATTCATCTGTCCTTTATTTTTGTTCTATGTAACCACATCGTCGTCTTCTCTTCTTTTATGATAATAGTCTAAAATTGTAAACACTATGTTATTTAGACGTCTGCAATCACCTATATGTGTGACGAGACGTAAAACAGAAGAGAGAGAGAGAGAGAGAGAGAGAGAGAGAGAGAGAGAGAGAGAGAGAGAGAGAGAGAGAGAGAGACGAGAGAGAGAGAGAGAGAGACGTATTCATGAATACCAGTGTTATGCTAGGGGTTGTTGCTGATTAAACCATCCATGGAAACGACTTCTTGCTGTGCTCAGCAGGACTTCTCTCA
>JADBJO010001067.1:100000-112500 GCA_016801955.1 Conus betulinus | reverse complement strand
GGCGAAAAAAACCACCACCCTCCAGCTGTCGAGCACACCCCACAGACCCAACCACCCCTGCCCACGGACAAATGAAGACAGTGCCACCCCAGACACAACCAAGCTTTCGCCATACGGTCTAATGTGCCCTCAAGAGAGAATCCAAAGTTGTAGTCTTTCCGTATGGGACAAAACAACGAGAAGCAGTGGCAGTGGATGAATGACCCCTAAACGAAACATGCGGCAGCTAGTAGCTAGTAGCACCTAAGAAGGAAACAGCAGCAGGTTAAATAGGTGTTGAAGAACTATGCAGTAAGAAGTAAGCGGCAGTATAAAACTGGGAAAAAAAAAAACTGTAGGAAAAGTCGAAGGGACTGAACATGCTCTAGAACTGAACATGTAGTAGTAATTAAAGCCTGTAGTATCAGACATGGAAAACACTAAACAAACACAATGGTAACAGAGCACACCATGGGATGAAATCTGTGGAAGAAAGTAGCCAGCAGCATGCGACAGGGGAAAAAAAGCGAACTAAAAGTCGTGATGGTTTAACACACCCTGAAAAGGAGCAAGCAGTGAAAACTACACAACAGTACACAACAGAGAGAAAGGTGAAAACAGCACTAACTAACAACCCGTCTTCTTAATGTAAGTCCCCGTCATCACGAGAAGAGAAGCGAGGGACTACAGACTGAACTTACTGTTTTGTAATCATGCAGTGCACACACTGAAGGTGCAGACACAATGGAGTCCCGCATTTGGCAACGTTTCTCGACTCTTCGCCAGCCATTGCTGGTGTCCCCACCCACTTGCCGAGAACTTATTACTTCCAGACGAAGCACTGTTTGATCTAGGACTGGTCAAGTTCAAGTGAATACAAAGTCTATGCCAGTTCCTTCTTGTCGTCCCTCATCATCAAGGTCTCACTGTTACCTGCGCGTAGAAGTTTCCTGTGCGTAAACCAGCACGTGTGTGCTTCAACATTGCCAGTTTGACACCATTACTGTGGTGATCTGCAGGCAGACACAGTGCCATTTGATACCATCACTGGTGGTGAACAGTCCACCCATGAACAACAGGCAGACACAGCGGCAATCAGACCCACGGGAACTTGACAGTGTCTTCAAGGCGTGCTGTGGAACTCAAAAGGCCGATACTGCCCTCTACGCCGCTAGCTGAGAACGTAACAGCTCAACACTGCGAAGTACTCCAACTAAAGTTATAGTTATATAAACGCACGTGAATCTTATCCAGATCTAAACATTCAGCAGGGAGCCTCAATTCTTTTGTTGAATTCTATTCAGGGCGAAGCACCCAGTATAAAGGATTAGCAATCCTACGAAATACAAACAGAAGGTAAAAGTAAATTTGCTGAGCACAGCTCAGAACGAAGAAAAAAAATTAGAGGAAAAAAAAAGCAGGTACTCCAAAACTCATTAATTGTTTAACACAATTCATAACGAACTATTCAGCAGAAAGGACCAATTATTATACAAAAAGAAAAACTAAAGCACTGTCTGAACACTATGCAGAATAAAAAGACTGAGCAGACAACACCAATGTAGGAAAAACAGTAGGCAATAACAGCGCAGGCTAAACATAACGCTGATCACTTAGAAGACTGACAGATGGAGGATGGGTTGAGCGCTGTCTTGACAAAGAAACAATACATTCCGTCAGCGAAGGAAGGAAAGAGCGCAAACAACGAGGCGAGGACAGACTTACTCAAGGGTGCTGCTGCAAAATACTTTAGCAAATGCAGTTGTTACACACACGCATGTGAAACAAGATGCCCACAGTAGTTTGGCTTTCGTCATTATGATCTTGTGTTCGCATCATCAGTGTGATGATTAGCGTGCTTTTAAGATGCTGTTAAAAGCCTGTGTTTCCGATCACATGGGAGATGTCTCTATTACGCACGCTGCCAGTGTGTTTAGGTGCAGAAGCACTCCCCAAAAAGGCTGCAGATGAGGGTCGCAGCGTTCGTGTCTCGATTTATTTTTTTTTTTTTTTGCTTACGTTCTTGTCTTCAGCTTTCTTCTTTCTGATACATTTTGTGTCACAACTGGGGTCACGTTGACACTTGCAATACATGTATCCAGCAGATGATATAATTATCATAGTTATTTCATGCCCGGGTAGGCGAGACACTTTCAACAGTTATTAGTTGAAAACATCCCAGAGCAAAACAGGACATGCAAAGTAACTGGACAGAGTAGGTACAGTAACACCTCTTTCAGTGAAGGCTGACTAATGTATGACGCATTCTGCTTGTCGTGGCTGATGTTTTTGCTCGGGCAACGTCTGCCTGTCTGGTTTGTGCAGTCAGACACGGGAGTACCAGTCTCCACCGCAACAATCGCACCTGCTCAGAGTTTCTGCCCCATCGGAGCTGCCCAGCTGTTTTCTGCCTACGTGCTTGTCTTCTGTTGACCTCAGTGACTCGTCTTCTCTGGTCTCGAGGTGTTAGTTTAAGGTACGTCTTCACCTCGAACGGCGAGAGTAGCGCCCAATATGTCAGTTCTGCACGCTGTCGCATGTCAGGGAGAGAAGCTAGATGTTACACATGTTTTTTGCTCGTTGGCTGGAACAGGATTGTCTGCATAGTAAAGACCACACGTCACCACGTAAGAACAGACATGCACGAGCTGCTTGTACAAAACATGTCTAAAACGTTTCAACAAATACGGCTCTCAAGAGGTTCGACTGCGTCGTTACGATCTTTCATGGACATCCCCTGTGTGTAACTAACATGTTCTTGGCATGCTGAAAGCCTGTGTTTCTGCTCCCTTGGGAAATGTCTGGGATGTTGAGCGGGTTCGTTGGTTTTTTTTTGCTGTTAATGTCGCCCAGCTGAATGCTCTAGAGGCTATCCGGCACAACACCTTGTGACATACACCCGGTGATTTGTCGTTTAGCAGATTGTGTGTGTAGAGAGGAGCCCCCCCCCCCCCCCCCCCAAAAAAAAAAAAAAAAGCCATGGCTTATGGTGTGGGGCGATCTGTTGGTTGCGCTGCCACCACCGACGGGACTATGCTTTCACCTGCATCTTTGGTGGGTTTGTCTGTCGATCAACAATACAACGCAAAACCTATGGCACCGATTTCATGGAAAGCCGGTGGAAAGATGAATTGTCTTTCTCGGACGAACCAAATTAATTTTGAGACAGATCTGAATCAAAAGTCGGATCCATAATCTTTCACCAGTTTTCTTAACGTTCTGGTCTGTTTGTTTTGTTTGTTTGTTTTCGATATTTTTGTAAATTTCTTTAAAAACATGGATCTGAATGAACAAGGTCATGCAAATCGAATTACCACCTGGATCCATGGAACGAACCAACATTGGTAAGGTAGCAGGCAGTGACCAAGAACTCGCCAAGCTTGTCAAAAGGCTGGATGAAACATCAACAAGATACGGTATGGGAACCAACGCCGAAAAGACCGAGCTGATGACAGCCGCAACACCAACATCAGTGCTCATGTAACTACCCGCGGTCACGAGCTAGAAACTGTTCGGCAGTTCGCTTCCCTCGGATCAATTATTGGCAGCGAGGAAGCCAAAGCGGAAATCCTCT
Source organism: Conus betulinus (assembly GCA_016801955.1). Classification (NCBI taxonomy): domain Eukaryota; kingdom Metazoa; phylum Mollusca; class Gastropoda; order Neogastropoda; family Conidae; genus Conus; species Conus betulinus. Next base: position 108,947 of record JADBJO010001067.1, on the reverse strand, counting down.
CAAAGGTAGGGAAGACAATCACAACACTGTCCAGGCAAAAAAAAAAATGTGGTATGACAAGAGCATCTCTAAGAAAGACGAGATCAGCTCCATATAAAACCTATGTGGAAGGACAAGAGCATCTCTAAGAAACACGAGATCAGGATCCATACAAAAACCTACGTGGAAGGACAAGAGCATATCTAAGAAACACACGAGATCAGCTCCATATAAAAACCTATGTGGAATGACAAGACCATCTCTAAGAAACACGAAATCAGCTCCATATAAAAACCTATGTGGAACGACAAGACCATCTCTAAGAAACACGAGATCAGGATCCATATAAAAACCTATGTGGAATGACAAGAACATCTAAGAAACACGAGATCAGTTTCCATATAAAAACCTATGTGGAATGACAAGAGCATCTCTAAGAAACACGAGATCAGGCTCCATATAAAACCTATGTGGAATGACAAGAACATCTCTAAGAAACACTAAATCAGGCTCCATATAAAACCTATGTGGAATGACAAGAACATCTCTAAGAAACACGAAATCAGGCTCCATCATGCACAGGTACCTTCCATCTTTCTGTACACATACCAGACATGGATCTTCACAGCAGATCTCGAAAAAAAGAATCCAAGCCATGGAAAAATGAAGTGATACCGCAAAATGCTAAACATCAGACATGCTGTTCACATCACCGATCAACAAGTGCATCACAGAATCAGGCAGTCCGTAGTACCATCTGACGATCTGACATCGGATCATGAAAAGAAAGCTTTGTTAGAATGGTCATGAAATAAGATCCAATGGCCTTGCTGAAAACAGTTTTCCAGGCACCTGTTCAAAGATGGATACGGGGGTGTGGGTGGGGGTGGGATGGGGGTGGGGGGACGGGGAAAAATGATGGACTGGAAACATTTCGGCATGGGCAGTGACTGCAATTGCAGGACCCAGGCCTTGGCACACACAACAACAGAACTGGATGGAAGAATTTTGCTTAACTTTTTTAAAAAAAATTTGCATTCATACATATATACAGGGAAAAAAAGCAAAGCAAAACAAAACAACAACAACAACAACAACAACAAAAACAACAAAAGTAATGAGGGAAGGCAAGTATGTACATAAAGAAAAAAAAAGAAAGAAAGAAATCACACCAAACAATTTGAATTCACTTATTCATACAAATATTCTCATGTCAAAACAAACAAACAAAATCAGAGAAAGAGAGAGAGAGAGAGAGAGAGAGAGAGAGAGAGAGAGAGAGAGAGAGAGAGAGATGTATAAAAAAAAATCATGCTGACAGGGATGTTTTCCACATCATTACGTTTGGCAAAATATTGAACTCAGGCCGCTAATAATGTACAAAAATGTGTTCATTTACACACGTCATCTTACACCTCTGAATCTATTAGTGCAAGTTATTTTTTAAAAAAAGGAAAAAGGAAAGACAAAAAGGCGGTACCCTGTTAAACAGAAAAAAACTGCACATAAAAGTATCAAAGATGGAGATATTGGTCTTCCTGACCTAAAAACTTTTGTTTTATCTGTGAAGCTGTCCTGGATACGTAAAGCTGAAACGTTAACCCATAAATGGCGAAAAATTCTGTTGCATATAACTTCCCAAAGTGGTCGTTTATGAAAAACTACGGTCCAGAATTCGTTTCATATTCACCAAGTATAATCAGTTTTTGTGCTGAAATTCTTGATGCATATGAAGTTTTTTTTTTTTTTTTTTATCACAGGTGTTCCCCCAAAAACTCCACTGAGCTTCTTGCCGAACCGTTATGCCATAAAAAGCGATTTCAAATAGGAAAGAAGTGCATTGTATCGGAAAAAAAAAAAAAAAAAAAAGTATCAAAGATATTAACTGTCTTGCCCCACTTTTTTGATGATAAAGGAAAGTTTTAGCCACATGCACTTTCTACAGAAAAAATATAATGTGAGTGTTAATTTTGTCACTTTTGCTGGCTATAAATCGACTATAATGGACTATGTAAACATGTCTGGTATCACTATAAAAAAAAGAAAAGTACATAAACTCATCATTGTGCTTTAAATACCTTTTTTTGCTATAAATAAAGGCTGCAAGTTGTATTATGATATCGTTATTGCGAATAATCCTAAGCCAAAATGCTGTGATAAATGGAACATAAAATTGTTGAGGCAAACTGATTGGAAATCCTGCTATTTGCACGCGCGCATCAGATACATGATGTAAGACTGCCGTTGTTTCAACTGAAAATATATTACACAGGTGTTTATGCACAAATGTCGTTTGAAAGGAGATTGGAATCGTTGAAAATAATAACTGTAGTTTTTGTAGCACATTCAAAGATAGCATTTATCATATGTTTTGGAAATGTCACCATGTACAAGTATTTTGGAATGCTCTCATTGGCCTTAATGAAAGAAAAAATTTGAATACTGAAAATGTACTTTTGACTAAAGCACTCGTACTATTTGGCTATGACAGTATGATTGTTGGCGACACCATCTCTTACTTTATAATACTATTTGCGAAGCATTACATACACATTTGTGAAACAATCAATACCCTGCCACAAATACATGTATTCATAAACAAATTAGAATTTAGTAAACATCGAGGAACATATTGCATATTTAAAATTAAACCATGCAAAGGTTTTGACCAGATGACCCGGATGGAAGCATTAGTGAAAATGTTCTTCACTGTTGTGCCCTCGTGACTCCCTATGACGTTAAGAGAAGAAGAAGAAGAAGAAGAAAAAAGAAGAAGAAGAAGAAAGAAGAAGAAGAAGAACAAGAACAAGAAGGAGAAAGTGAACATGTGGACGGGGAGGAAGGAAGGCAAGGATATTTATTCAGTCACTGCACAATACAAGTTGGAACTAGCAATCTGCAGCTAACACCAAGCTACAGCTGAGACAAGAAGGAAAACAATTTTTCATGTATCTGGGACATTTTACAGAGGTATCAGGAGATACAGCATGTGCTTGGGAAGGATGGATCGACGTGAAGAGGACTCTTCAACCTTGGCGGAGTCTGTGTTTCTACCGAGTGTTTTGCTGAATTTTGTTTTGTTTGTTTTGTTTTGTGACAGCCGCTACATTTTGGAGGAACCCATTTGTCAAACCCACAGAAGACGTCTGACGGGAGAGAACAAAAGAGAAAAAAAAAAAAGAAAAGAAAAGAAAAAAAAAACAAAGATAAGACGAAAAAAAAAAAAACTAAAATACAACACAAAAAGGATGTTATATTGTTGCTTTCTGTTGAAATCGTAACTAGTGCCATGCCAGATCTGGTACGAGAGGACAGAGTTCGTACCTCGATGGAGAAGCGAACACCAGGGCACCCAACAGGCAACAGCAGACAGAGGCAGCCACGACCCGATGCATCGGCCGAAGATCAGGGCGCCGACCGCCAGATACAAAACATCCACATTTACTTGACGCTGAAACCGATGCACTCTCTAGCTTCTTTTTTTCTACGCCATCTTCTGTGCCACTTCCATTACCGAAACGCCGTTCAGCCGGATCCTCGTCCACAACCACACCCTGGCTAGTCCCTCTGCAGCCCGGCACCGGCAATCCACAGGGAGCAGTCAATGTCAAGTCGTCAGGAGGCAGCCCACGACAGAAGGCACTGCACTGTTGTCGAGTCACTTCGATGGCTTCAGTGATGTCTGTTCTGATACAGATTATGCAGGAACCACTTATTAAGTCCCCAACTGACGACAATAGTTGCTTAGTTTCGGAGCCAGTGTGAGTGAGCATTCCCCCCCCCCCTCCCCCGGAGGGTCTACCACGTCCGTCCCACGACCATCCCCACGAACTCGCCAGTACCGGCGACCTGAACACGATCTACGAAATCACCAAGGGTGTAGATGCAGAGAGGAAATCGAAGCTGAAGTCACTATGACAGTAGGGCATAAATAGTTACAGAACAGGGCATAAATAGTTACAGAACTTGGATATTTTATTTTTCATTGCTGATCAGTGATGATGATGATGATGATGATGATGATGATGATGATGGTGATAATGATGATGATGAAGATGCCATGGAGTTCCAGTATAATTTCAGACCACATGACAGTGCTGTACTCCACGCTTTCTTTCATTCGTCAAGACGTCAGCCAGGCCCGAAAGATGCAGACACCTACAGGAAATGTCATCAACACTCTCAGAAACGCACCAACTCAGAGGATAACATTCGATAGTGTGGTACCACTTTTCCCCAACTTCATCCATTGATAACTCAACTCTGGTTAGAAATCTGTTGGGGATATATATAAAAAAAAAAATCTCACAACAGTTGGATTTGATAGGAATCGAACCAACGACTTCCCTGCCGGGTACCCGCGACGCTAACTACTGTGCCTCTGCGGCTGGTCCCTCTCCCACTTCCACTATTTTTCTTTCTTCAGTATCTGGTATTTTTTCCTTCCCCTTCTTTTGCTTCTTCTGTTTTCTCATGCCCTTATCTCCTGCCTCACCCCCCACACCCCTCTTTCCGCTCTGGTTCTAGAACTGATACATCATCTCACTGTGTCTGTCTGGTCATTTATGAACATTAGACACACTGGGCGAAATCTCGCTACATATTAATCGTGCTTTACACAGTGCGACAATGTGTGTGTGTGTGTGTGTGTGTGTGTGTGTGTGTGTGTGTGTGTGTGTGTGTGTGTGTGTGTGTGTGTGTGTATGTATGTATGCATGCATGCATGCATGCATGCATGTGTGTGTGTGTGTGTGTGTGTGTGTGTGTGTGTGTGTGAGAGAGAGAGAGAGAGAGAGAGAGAGAGAGAGAGAGAGAGAGAGAGAGAGAGAGAGAGAGAGAGAGAGAGAGAGAGCTGATCCGTGAATTTTAAATCAGTTAAAATTTTCAAGCAGCTCGTCGCTTCTGCTAAAGAGATGATATGCATATCATCAAATTCCAGTCTCTCTCACCGCCTGCTCGCCTTCAACATCTGGCCATCATTCATCATTAACACAGACGTGGCTAATTGCACAGCTCATCAGCATCCATCTCCTGTCTGACTGTCTGTCTGTCTGTCTGTCTTCCTTCCTCTCCATCTGTTTCTCTAAAAGAAACGTGGGGGGAGTATCAGCCACATAGCACAAGGTTACAAAACAAAAGCTTTTTAAGGGGAAGCAATTTCAATTTGGAGAAAGAATGGCGAGCACGGGTATCGTCCCCTTTTTTTCCGCATTCCGTTTTCATCATTATTGTCATTTCATACAGCCCTAACCCCAACAGCCCTAAACCCTGTACCACCATCGCTCTCCCATCCCCATCCATCGTCGCTCATTACGTCCATAATTATAAATGCGATCCCCATCAATTTGTGAGTGTCAAAATGACGGATATGCGGCATTACTGACTATTTTAACAGACACTGAATGCCTGGCCATCTCTGGGCCGGGGACACCATCCCACTCCTCTCCCCTTCCCCCTCATCCTGCCCTCCCCCCATTTCAGTCCCCTCTACCCTCCCCTTCAGCTCCCCATCATTACACACTTTGTTGCCTATGAGCTGAAACCGACAATGCGTCTCTCTCTCTCTCTCTCTCTCTCTCTCTCTCTCTCTCTCTCTCTCTCTCGCTCTCTCTGTAGTGTGTGTGTGTGTGTGTGTGTGTGTGTGTGTGTGTGTGTGTGTGTGTGTGTGGAGACATTTTGTTGCAAGAGACAGGTGAACACTCAATGGTTATCTCAGTTTTTAGTTATATAACGTTCCTGCAGAGACTATCAGCAAAGCTGAATGACATATTGTGCCGAGGATGGTAAATAACGAAACGGTACTGTTTCAGCTTTTTGACTCTCCCCCACGGCACAATACGGTACCGAGTCACCAGGCTTTGATTTTGTTGCTTCACAAGTTTTAAGGATTCGCCGATAGGCACTGAAGACATTTATTGGTGTGTCAATACAATAACCAACGATTTCTGCGAGGGGTGAGGCAAACAGGTGTCCTATTCATTTATTTTCAATATACGAGTGCAATTGATATTGACTACAATTAACTCAAATAGCGTCACATAGACTCCATCTAAAGCTTCTGATATGAGTCTATTTAAACGTCAGGGGTAAGAACAATTGGGGTCTCTTGTGTGAGACTGAAACTCATGCATTGGGGCTGCAACTGATAAACTGTGTATAGTATGAATGGAATTCTCGTGTTCCAGACGGCCCTAAAAGGATGCCTTGATATATCTACAACTGCTGTCACCCTCATTCCCTCCCCCCCCCCTCACTATAGGACAAAAGAAAGATGCTCCCAGGATTCACCGAAAGGGGAGAGAATGACGAATCCATCGGTGCTCAACCAATCACGACCGCAAATCCCAAACGGACTATGAACATGGACCAAATGGAATATCCATGTGTCTGTGGAAAGCGTTTAGCTACCACCCGGGCATAAAGATCCACAGAACAAATATGGGATGTGTGAAGACTCATCTGAATGAGCAGCAGCGCACTGTATCAGCAGATAAGACGTCGGAAGACCAAGGCCAGGATTTAAACCACAGTGCCAAGGACATTCGCGCTGTTAGTTCGGATGAGGAATTGCACACAGGCCCTCGATGCAGGCGCCTGAAACTCAACCTGCCACGAGCAAACGAAACTGAAGATTGGAAGAAACTGGATGCAAAAAATCGTCCAAAGACTCGATGCACTGATAGGGAAAAGCACCCTGGAACACAAACTAGCCACATACGGGGACACTGTATCAGGTGTCCCAGTGGCTCAGTGGTTAGAATGCGAGTCATTAAGTGGAAAATGAGCATGTCCAGAGGGTCATGGGTTCGAATCCCAGCCATGGCTCGTCCCAAGATGGGGAAAAAGGGGGCAGCAGAGGGACATCCGGAGTCATGAACCGGGTGTGGCCCAACCCTCCTAGAGTGTCAGAAGATAAGGGCCGAAACACTTGCTTGAAGGGGGCTTCTCTTCTGAGGACTCTCTGCTGCCACGCTCTCCACGAGTTTCTTTCTACATTTGAGAACACGTGTGACACGGTTCATATTATATTTCAAGATATTCTATGATAGCAACGCTAACGACTTATTAACGATTGTAATTCTATCTGTTCGCTCTGTAGCGGGGCAGAGGTTGATGAAAATCAATTCTGTTCTTTTTTGTGCTGACGACAAGATGTCGGGTGGCAATCAATCCCATCTAAACGCTGCAGAAAACTTGGTTTATACGAGTTCCTTAGCCCAGTGGCCCGTCGTCGAATGAGAAAACAGTTCAACAATTAGAATTGCATTTTGCCTTCAGCATTCAAAATGCAGACTGCTCTGTCTTCGTTGGCACGTGATTTGATGGTAAATACTTATCTGTGCATATTTCGTTTGACTTTGTTTACCGACATGTGTAAAGAATAAACATCTTGATATGATTCCCTGTCCTTCTCTCCCCGATTTTAGTCTCTCCTCTCTCTCTCTCCTCCCGTCCTTCTCTCTCTCCTCTCTCTCTCTCTCTCTCTCTCTCTCTGTCTCTCTCTCTCTCTCTCTCTCTCTCTCTCTCTCTCTCTCTCTCTCTCTCTCTCTCTCTCTCTCTCTCTCTCTCTCTCTCTCTCTCTCTCTCTCTCTCTCTCTCTCTCTCTCTCTCTCTCTCTCTCTCTCTCTCTCTCTCTCTCTCTCTCTCTTTCTTTTCTCTCTCTCATTATGAAGAAAAAAGGAAACGCATGCACGAGAATTGGGGGAGGGCAATACCCAGATGATCATTACTGGCACGTGCATCGCCAGGCTGATGCTCAATCCGTCACTTATCGCCTTAGCGTACAGTGACACGCGGAATGCGCCTTTTTCCAGCTGTCTGTACCTCTTCTTCCCCGCAGGGTACAGCCATTGCCGCGCGCACAGTGGCAGTTTGTCTCGTTTGACATGCTTCTGAAGAACGTTCGGTTCTCTCCCCTACCTCACATCTGTCTCCTCCCTCCCGCTCCCCCCCCCCCCCCCCCCCCCCCTCCCCCCGTCCTCTTTCCTATCCCCCAGCATCACTGCCCCCGGCCCGCCCTCCACCTCCCCTCCCCATCTCATTCCCCGACACCTCTCCACCCCGAACCATCGCTCTCCTTCACCTATTCGTTCCCATTCTCCACCCCAGTCCGAACATTCCTTTTTCTATCGCGTTCTCTTTCTATTCTTTGTCTCTGGGTGGGTTTTTTTTTTTTTCGTTTTTTTTGTGTGTGTGTCTCTCTTTCTTTTTTTTCTTTTTTTTTTCATCTGTTTCGCTTCCCTCCTTTTTTTCACTGAGATTTTTTGTACGTATTTGTTTAATTTTTTTTCCGCCTATTTTCTCTGTTTCTTCTCTTGTCTTCTTTCTTTTCATCTGTCTTTGTCCTGATTTCTGCCTTCTTGTTTTCGTCTTCTTGCCTTTTTGTCCAAGATTTTTTTCTATAGTTTCTTTACTTGTTCTTTGCCGTTCTTTGTATTCTTTTCCTTCCTTCCTTCCTTCCTTCTTTCCGCCTTTCCTTGACCCTTTTTCTATCGTTGTGTTCTTTTCTGCTCTTTCTGTTTTTGTTTTTTTGGTTTTTGTTCGGCTCTGTTCTTTCTCTCTATCTTCATTCAGCTTCCTGCCTGTTTCCTTGTTCTTTCTTTCTTGCTTTCTGTTTCTCTCTTTCTTGTGTTTATTTCTTTTCTTTTTTTTTTTTTTTTTTTCTTTCTCTCTTTTCGGGTCATATCTGTCTTTCCTATTTTTCTTTCTTTCCTTCTGTGTACCTTTCTCCTTCTTCCTATTCTTTTCTTTCTCTCTGCCCCGTTCTTTTTTTTTTTTCTTTTTTTCTCTCGGTTATGTCCTCTTCTCTTCTTTTTTCTTGTAGTCTTTCATAAAGTCTTACCCTATGTCTGTCTTCTTCTTTTTTTTTTTTTGATATGTTTCCATTTGGCAGGAAACTGTGGAACTTCTGATAGAGACTGAAAACAGATTAAGGGACATCATTTCATCCCTCCTGCCTCGTCCCTCC
>JADBJO010001067.1:85000-97500 GCA_016801955.1 Conus betulinus | reverse complement strand
GTTATGATGAACACGCAGTGACTTGTAGTTGTGCAGGATAGACGTAGAACATGGTGAAAAGCAGAGCACGTGTACTGACGATGGTGAGAGCGGAAAGACCTGATGGCGATGAAAAGCCTGCTGCTCATCAGTGCATACACTCACCCCAGATCAGAAACCGCATGCACCTAATTGGGGGAAGCAGAAGAGGCTGTACAATACCATGTGGAGATCTTAATACCAGGTCATGCTTGCGGCATCCCTACGGCACCAATCCTCAAGGGATTTGCCAGGGAAGAAATGCTGGACAAAATACGTCTCAGTGCACTGGCTACATCATCTCCTACACGCCTTAGGTTATGCTGACAGCGTCACTGGCTTCTCGCTCGTAGCACCAAAAATTCACAGCACGCGTGAGTGCGTAAGCACTTCTTCGTCATGGAAGTGATCATTTCCTGGTCGCATTAAGTCTACAAAAACCCGTCACAAGGAAAAACCAATGAAAGAAGAAGACTCTCTCCAATATGGCAGCCTGGAAGAAAAGACTCATGGGAAAGTTATGAAGTAGGAAGTGCAAAACACACAGCGCTAAAAAAAAAAAAAGACTGGAAGTTCAGAATTCTTTGGTGGAATAGAGTTTTAAAAAACGGCCTGGCATCAAAAACACAAAAGTGTGAGAATTTGGTAGAGAGAAAAAAGAAAACCTCGACCTGATCCGGACATTGGAACAGGCAGGAAATCAAAAGACTAAAACCTTCAAAACAGTGGCTGTGGTTACAAAAGAAACACGATGGCAAACATCTTTTGAGTCGCATGATTATAACAAAACACTTACGCCCCACTGGCAGTTTTCTCAGTGTGCGGAAGGAAAACGCGGCACATATGCCACCACCCGAAGGGACTTAGACACTGATAGGACGATAATTCTGAAGACAAATGGATAAAACGGGTGGGATCTACTGAAGCACTTCCTAGAACAGAGTGACCAGAGGAATTTAGAGAGAAAAAAAAAAAAAAAAAACAAGGATCAGTGACCAAATGAAATTGACATGTCGCTCAAACTGGTGATGATGATGAATCGGCAAATAAAACGGACGAAACAATAGCTAAACGCACAAAAGACAGCACCCCAGGCTCAGGAAGGGCACGTGATTCACATTTTAAACAGCTGTCGTGCAGTCTAGTTTTCACACAATGATATCTTACTGAAGAAACTGGAAGTGAAACAGCACTACCTGTTGTTATCGCTATGCTTGCTATGCTTCCTTTGGTGCAGCACTACAGATGAACAGCTATCGGACAGCCTTGTGGCTAAGCGCAGTGCAATTTGCACATCTTCCCTCTGTCTCTGTCTCTCTCTATGTACTCTTTCTCTCTGCCTCTATCTCTGTCTGTCTGTCTGTCTCCCTCCCTCTCTCTCTCTCTCTCTCTCTGCCTGTTGTGGGTGGTAAAGAGGAGGGACGAGGTGGAGAGAGGTACTGAAGCGGGCTGGAGGGAGAGTGGATGGGGAGAGGGGATGGCGGGATTGGGGAGAAATATTTACATTGGAAACCTGCATCGCAACGCTTATGTTTCATCGGCTTCAAGGACCCATGGAGGCTGGCGTCTTCCGTTTGTCATTGGGGGGAGTTCAGTTTGTGTAAATTACTACCGAAATCTGAAGCCGTAGTTTGTGCTTGTGGGCCCGTTCGTATTTGCTTCTTACTCTGCCTCCTCGTGGGAGTTTGTAGATTTACTGTTGTTCCCTGGAATGAAGAACCACAGACAAAGAGAAGGAATGTAAGGGACACGCAAGACAGATGGAATAGAGGCGGGGGGGGGGGGGGGGGGGGGGGGGGGGGGAGGGGTGGGGGGGGAGGAACGATCCGGGTCCTAGCCCTGACCATTTCATCGCCCTTCCCTTGTGGAGAATGACGCCATTCCGCACGAATGGAAATTGAATCAAATGAGTCCCCTGGAAATTGTTGTGCGTAAGTGCTCACACATGGTTTGTCCTGTGACATTTGGGAGGGAAGGGGAGGGGGGGGGGGGGGGGGGCTGTCTAGAGATTTTAACGATGTAGTTTTTGATGGAACCAGACCTTGAAAAGAGCCTTATAAAAACTTGATGGAAATCTGTCCAGTTGTGTTGAGCCAGCTGTGTTGAAGTAAAGAAAAAAGGTACATGCTTAATGGCAGCAGTTGGGGCATTAGACTGTCAGACGTTCACACGTGGAGGGCACGGCATTACGGAAGGCGGAGCTTCCTCCTGTCTGTCCGCCGTGGTAACCTCCCCCTGAACAAGTAGGGTTCCAATGTCTGCCGGGCAAACAGACGGTGTTTTTTTTTCTCCCCAAACGGCTCTACCTCGTTGTTTTTTTGTATGCCAGTCACAAGAAAGATTTTTTTTTATAGAAATCGCAACTCGGCAGGCCAAGGGTGTAGACTGACGCGTATAAATAAAAGAAAAAAAATGAAGATGAGAAACATTGAGTAAAAACACAACTGATCTCTTCTTCAGCTTCTTCCCCGTTCAAAATCCACTTCATCTTCACTACAAACATGATAAATGTTGTCTGGGAAAGAAGAAAGAAAAAAAAAAATAAAATGATACAGCTAAATCCGGACACAGCAAAGCTTTCGCCATGAGGTTTTACGAACCCTCTGAAGAGAAAATCCCAGGTTGCAGTCTTTCCCGCTGTCAACAGGACTTTCCCTGTGGTCAGTGGGCCTTTGCTCACCGTCACGGGGCCTATCCCCGGAGTCGGCTAAAAGGCAGACAAGGAAAGGATACACCCAAAGCTGCGAGTGGGACCCTTAGAAGCGCTGTCATCAACTGCCGAACAAACCAGCTGGGAGCAATCCTGCATCACCCTCGGAAGCCTGCACTGTTAACAGAGGATGCGGGCACGTACAAGGCATTCCATTAAGACGTCAAGGGGCATCATTGTTCCTTGGCAGATGCCATTGTGTAGTGGCCACTGGATGTGACACACGACAGAACCTTCACGGGGAGTCCCTGTGAGTGTACCAGCCATATTTTCATGACGGCAGAGCCCGCCGGCAAAAAAATGCCACTGTCAAGCAACTGCCGTGCGCATCCCATCGCCTCACACTCGTTGCTGTTTCGCTGATAGATGAAGACAGTACAACTCCAGACACGGCCAAGCTTTCGCCATGAAGTTTTACGTGCCTTCTGAAGAGAATGCTGATTATGTACTGCCATTATCCCCCTCCACCCTCCGCCCCCCCCCCCCCCCTCCCCCGGCCCAGACACACACACCTCCCCATGCGCCACGAACAGAAACGGTCTCTGACAGGCACACACACAAAAAAAATAATGAGTTTTAACAAATTCTCGAGGCGTACAAACCTGACCCTAGCAGTGATGTGAATTCATAAAAAAAAGTTGTGGGGGTCACAACACTAGAAAAAAAAAAAAAACAGCTGTGGTCGCTGGAAAAGTAGTTCGGACCCTCAGGAAAATTATGGTTTTCCTCCTTTTCGCTATTTTCTTCGGGTGATAGTGTCCGTTTTCCCTGAGGGGAACATGTATTCTCGGCTCTACACGCTGGCATACTCCCAGTCTGTGACAGCGCACTCTCTTTAAAAGCCGAAAATAGTTGCTCCTTAGGATGATAGCTGTTTTCCCCCCAGTTTCCCTAAAAATCACCCAGCATTTTCCCCTACTATCTCAAAGAGATCAGTTAGTATCTACAACCTAAGTGTCACTCCTGTCCTTCAATTTTAGTAGGTCTTATCATTAAGAAAAAACAACGAAAACAGGACAACAGTTGTCATTCCTGGGAAACTATTCGTCAGGCTAAACTTATTCACCACTTCCTGTGGGTCTGCTTGGCTCTGCGTCCGCCTGGGGTTCGTGGGTTGGCTGTCTATTGACCAGACCTCCCAACAGGTAGTGCCAAGGTAGGGCTGGCTGGCTGTCTATTGACCAGACCTCCCAACAGGTAGTGCCAAGGTAGGGCTGGCTGGCTGTCTATTGACCAGACCTCCCAACAGGTAGTGCCAAGGTAGGGCTGGCTGGCTGTCTATTGACCAGACCTCCCAACTGGTAGTGCCAAGGTATCAAGTTTGATACACAAGCACGGTGATTCACGAGAGCGCTGGCAAAGGCTGCATTCAGCCAATCTCGCTGCAAACCGGACTACTCTGGACTACTTGAAGGTAGCCTACGTCGTTACCCGAGAGGGCACACCACTTAGTTGAATGATTCTCTCCCCAAGAAGTGGCAAGTAACCTGCACAATGAACGGGACTCCGAAAAAAAAAAAGAAAGAACCTTGCCAAGAACGAGGCGAGACACGAACCGTTTCCCTTCTACACCTTTGGAATTTTCGATTGTTAGTTACGCAGTCGAAGAAAATAATAACAGTGACGACATCTCAAACGGGTCAGAGGAAGTTACTAATTCCAGTACGTGGAGGAAAAACAGAAACAAAAAAAATAAGGCTGAACATACTTAGAATGGATAGATGTTAGTCATTTCAATGCGTGGATAAAAATCAAAACAAAGGAATGAAGGCTGAACATGTTTAGAATGGATAGGAAGTTACTAGTTTCAATGCAAGGAGAAAAACAGAAACAAAAAATAAAGGCTGGCTGAACATACTTAGAATAGAGGTTACTAATTTTAATGCGTGGAGAAAAACAAAAAAAAAAAAAAAAGGCTGAACATACTTAGAATGGATAGGAGATTACTAATCTAATGCATGGGGATTAACAAAAACAAAAATTAAAGGCTGAACATACTTCGAATGAACTTGGAACTTCAGCTCTTAAAAAATGATAAAATTTATCTTGTGTTGTGACGATGAAGCGGATTGTACACGGAAAGAAGCTGAACTGAATACTACACCGTTTAAAAACATCGTCTTTCTTTTCCCTCTCTTTCTCTTCATAAATATTACTGTAAATGCTGGATTTGTAATCCGTCGGATTTCGTAAACGTCCATACGATGTGAAAGAAGAGCCGCCGGAATCCCTCTGGTGAACACTCTACCCGTTTTTAACTGCTGGCTCCTCTGTGAAGTTTCTGCAGACAAATACACTACGAATGTAGTAGGGAGAGCGCAGACCTCAGAGAATGTCGAACGAGTCTTGGATCGGTCTTTCTGATCCCGCTCAAATATGAGGAGAAAACGATCTGTGTATCGTACCATGGGAGGCCCAAGGAAGCACAGTGAGTAGGCAGAATTTCGTGTGAATTTCTTAACTTCTGTGAACACCGTGCGTTTATAAATGAGAACGATCTCTCTCTCTCTCTCTCTCTCTCTCTCTCTCTCTCTCTCTTTTTTTTTACCCAAAGGGTACGAGTAAGTACGAGCTGAAAGAGTTACTTCCCATTAATTTCTTCAAAACAAGACACGACGAACAATCGAAATATGCCAATGTTCATGTCACTGACATTCTAAGAATCAATATATATATATATATATATATATATATATATATATTATATATATATATATATATATATATATATATATATATATATATATACCACACCTACTTGTTTTGTGTTCTTGTAATATATATATGATTTGCAAGAACCTTGTCCTTAAGGGCCACAGGCCGATAGGACGTTAATCTCACCGTCAATAGCAATAATGCTGAACAATTAAGTAGTGGGGAAAACAACTGCAGGTTAACAATTATTCCATCATTATAGTAATGACTTGGCAAAGATTTAAAATTGAGGGGAAAAAAATGAAGATGAAGTAAATGGGAAGTATGAAGTAAATGGGAAAATGTGTATAAAAAAAAAATAAAAAATATATATATATATATATATATATATATTACAAGCGTCAGGGTCTAAACATTCTGCAGTGTTTTTACATACAGGAACAAGAAGCATAAAAATTTGGCGGCACGAATTCTCGATCGACCGTGTGAGACAGCCAAGCCGCCCGGGATCTGTGAAAATTCATGATTCACCGTCTTTCCACAACGTTGTGTTAAAATGACGTTTGTGGCTCTCGTTTATTCTTGCTGACGGACAAAATAAACAAAAGAAGGAGAAGAAAAACGCAACAAAAACAAACCACCGGACGTGGATGAGAACAGAACCACCTGGGTGGAAGAAGGGAGCAGGACCAACGACAAACCCAGCTTCCTCATGGCTAAGCCCAGCTAAACAGGTGTCAGTGTGACAACTCACCTCGTAATGCGTTCAACGCACGTGCTACTTGGAAAACTCGAGCAACACTTCTGGCACGTGCCACTATTCAATACGCCTTTATGTCAAACACACCACGAGAGGGAGAGAGAGAGAGTCAGGGTGCTCTAGCCCGACCAGATAAACAAATAGGTAGGAGGGGGTGGGTGGGGGGGGGCTTCCTGTCTTCGGTACCTTCTCTCCGAATCAACACCACCACCTCCATCCACCAGTACCATCCATCCCTACCCATCCAGCTCCTGCGCGGCTCGCTAAAATGCCAGAAGTTCACACCAAGGGTGAGAGCTCTAAATCGCTTTGAGGGGCCCCATCCGGAACAGACCCAGAACTTCTGTCAAGCCACCCTTGCTCTAAACAGAGCAAGATCTGTTGGTGGTTCGATGCTCTGGTGATGATACTGAGCAGAGCTAGGTCTGGATTAGCACGATGTGGAAAAGCTGATTGGTGTTTCGTCTGATTCGGTAAACTTTGGTAACGGTGAACAGTCTGGACTGATTCAGTGACCGTTGGTGATACTGAAGTAGTGGATGGCCCACTTCAGTCAATCAGGAAGAAAATGTACCCGTTGGCGCATTGAGTTTCACTTGGTCTATTTCAGTATCAATGGACTGCTTGATTGAGTTACATCAGTAATCTTGGATACTAGTTGGTCTAACTCGGTATACAGAAGTAATATTGAATAGTGCGTGGTTTGATTTTTTTTTTTTTTTTTTTTTTTTAAAAGTGTAATATTGGGTAGGTTTTTTTTTTTTTTTTTTTTTTCCGCAGCCCCGGCACCGGCAATCCACAGGGAGCAGTCAATGTCAAGTCGTCAGAGGCAACCCCACCGGAGGAGACACTGCACTGCTGCCGAGTCACTTCGGTGGTGTTCAGTGGCGCCTGTTCTGATCTAACATACGCAGGACACCACCTACTAAGCCCCCTACTGACGACAATAATTGCTTAGTCGCGGAGCCGGCGTGAGTGAGCTCTCCCTCCGGAGGGCGCCACCACGTCCGTCCAACGACAGCCCCCATGGACTCGCCGATACCGGTGACCCCCGACGGAACCAAACCAAGGCCACAGACGTGGAGAAGGACATCGAAACTGAGGTCACCATGAGAGCAGGCATGAAAGGGCCACAGAATTTGAGACATTTTTTTTTTAATGCTGATCGATGAGAATGAGGATGATAAGATGATGCTACGGATTTCCATTTCGGTCTGAGACTACATGACAGGGCTGTACTCTACGCTTCCTTTCATAATATATCCCGGCGTCAACCAGGCCCGAGAGATACAGGCACCTGCAGTGTTGGTCAGGAAATTTGAGCACACTCTCAGAAACGCATCCATTAAGTGGATGAAACTCGACTGTGTGGTCCCAGTCTCCCAACTGAGTCAAATCGAGCTTCGCGTTGTCTGATCCAGTATCCAAAGTAACATTAGAGAAATTAATTGTCTGGTTTATTACCCGACGGCAGTACGTAACGCATGGTCTGAATCAGTACCCAATGGTAATATTGAGTGTTGTAATTTTGTTTGACGTGGCTCTGCATCCAAGAATAATATTGAGCACTGCCTGACGGCCTCCAATGGAAATATTGTGTAAGGTGTGTTGTGAGTGAAACATGGTATGATGCAGTCTCCAATCGTAATATTGAACGATCTGATAGTGTCCAAAGCAGCGTCGAGGGATAAACTATCTGACTTGAGTATCCTCGTAAATACTGCGTAATGCGCTGCCCGATTCAGTATCCAAATCGAATATTGAGTAATGAATGTGTCCACGGTAACATGGAGAAAGGCATCCGTCTGGTTCCGTGTTCGTGATGATATTTAGTAATGAACGTCTGGTTCAATATCCAGTCATTCCATTTAGTAACACATGATTTGATTCTCTCTCCCTCTCACCCCCCCCCCCCCACACACACACACACACACACACACACACACACACACACACACACACACACACACACACACGCACATTTCCCCTTCTCATTTGTACACTCCCTATCCCCCCCTCCCCCGCTTCCCCCCCCCCCCCCCCCCCCCCCTCCTCCCATCCATTTCTTCTCTGGTTTCTATTTGTTATCTCTGACTTTCATAAATTTCTGTGATTATTCGTCGTTTCACCGATTTCTTTTTATGGATGGCTTGATGTAAAAAAAAAGCAGATTAATTGCTTATTCAATTTTCATCTGAAAATAAAAATTTTGACTTTGACACACACACACATGCATGCACACACACACACACACACACACACACACACACACACACACACACACACACACACACACACACACACACACACAGCTGTTAAGATGACTTTTAAACACTCTACACACAATTATCAAACATTTCCAACATTCTCAAAGCGCGTTTGAACTTATAAACGAGTTTATATGTATGTATGTATGTACGTATGTATGTATGCATGTATGTGTGTGTGTGTGTGTGTGTGTGTGTGTGTGTGTGTGTGTGTGTGTGTGTGTGTGTGTGTGAGAATCTTTAGGACTCCCCATTTGTATAGCGGAGGGACAGTGTAAATCAGCCCGTTTAAAGATTCACTGGGTCCGAATCTTACAGAGTAACGAACACGAAAAAGGAAGGAATGGAGGAGGGAAGGATAAATAACGAATGGATATGTTTAAATGAATTTTTAAAGAAAAGAAGAAATTGTGGACAAACACCAAGACAAAAAAAAAGAAAAAGAAACAAAACAAAACAAAACACACCCAACAACAACAACAACAACAACAACAACAACAACAACAACAACAACACACACACACACACACACACACACACACACACACACACACACACAAACACCGCCAGAAGATGGCGTCCTGTATGTCCTGAATCAGACCAGGCACCACCGAACACCGCCAGTGAAAGGGGAGTAACTCAGCAGCAGCGCAGGTCCTGCTCTGGCAAGGAGCCAGATGGCGACTTGATACTGACTGTACTCTCCGGACCGCAGTGCTGGGGCTGCTGTGGGACAGACCTAGCTGGGGCTGTGTACGGAGGGGCCGGTGTAACAGCCCGTTCTTACCCCCCTCTGGAACTTACCCCGGGGTAAGTCTGGGCTAGCCTGCTTTTACCCCCCCCGGGGTCATTCTAGGACTAGCTAGAACTTAACCTCATAGTTGAACTTGGGGGTAAGTTTGGGCTAGCCTGGATTTAACCCCCCCCCCCCCCCTCCCCAAGGGTCAGTCTAGGACTATTTGGAATCTTCCTCCCCACCCCACCCTTCAAACAAGAGAGGGTTGTTCAGGGTTTTCCTCTGCCTTTTCCCCAACACGCACACGCGCCTTTAAAAAATTGTGTAAGCCTGCGTATTTACGCCCCTCTCTCCCATTTCCTATATCATACAGTCCGTCGGGTTTAGACAAAGTGTAGTTCTAGACTCTTCTCAATAGATGGACCTCCTACTTCCCCCCCCCCCCCCCCCCCCCCCCCCCACACACACACACACACCCTGGTTCACTAACAGATACGTATTAACATTTCTCGCGCTAGCTTACACGCGTGGGTCAATATTCGGGTGTGTGAGTACGCCCGTGCATGCGTGGGAAAGAAAGACGGCTACATGCCAATGTGACCAAGTGCCAATGTGACCAAGCGTAGTTGTGACAAATGTCGTTTGTGACCACGTGTCGTTGTGACCAAGTACCGTTGTTGCTTCATCGGTTTTGCCTCTTTTAACTATTTTACAGCTATTTAGAGTCTCTTGAGTACCTGTGTACCTTAGCTTGTACAATGCAGATGACTAGTGGTCAGTGTCACTGACCACTGGTCATTATGACGTAAATCGGAGAGATTTTAACTATTTAACAGCTAATTAGTGTTTCCCCGAGTGCTTGTGTACATTGTACAATGTAGATTACTTGTGGTCAGTGCCACTGACTACTGGTCATTATGTCGTAAATCAGAGATTTTAACTACTTCACACGGCTAATTATAGTCTCCCGAGTACCTGTGTACCTTGTACAATGCAGACGACTGGTGGTCAGTGCCACTGACCATTGGTCACTATGACGTAAATCTGATATTTCGACTATTTTACAGTTAATCAGTGTCTCATGTGTGTTTGTATACCTTGTGCAATGCAGACAACCAGTGGTCAGTGTCACTGACCATTGGTCACTTTAATGTATGTCAGAGATTTTAACTATTTTTTACAGCTAATTAGTGTCTCCTGAGTGCCTGTGTGTACACTGTTCAATGTAGATGATTGGGTTGGGGGGTGGGGTCAGTTCCAACTAACTAGGGGGGGAGGGGGGAATGACCCCGGGGGTAAAAGCAGGCTAGCCCAGACTTACCCCGGGTAAGTTTCCAGGGGGGGGGGGGGGGGGGGTAAGAATGGGTGGTTACACCGATTGAACGGCAGTGAGGACAATGCCACTGGAGAGGCACAAAACACAAAACGGGGAGAGAAAAAAAAAAGAAGGTAAAATGTGTCGTTTGAAGGCGCCACAAAAGCTAGCATTGTTCTCCCCGGAAGTGAAGATTGGGGACACGAGAGATTGGCTTTCGCGTTAAGTCTGGCATTGTCTGGCATCGCGGAATGCGTGACATTCAATGCCGGCCTCTTTGCTGTGTCAATTTCGTCGGCTTTGCTCTGCTTTCATACTTGAATGCAACTTGTTTAATCGTGATTCTCGTTACCCGCAGAACAATAGACCTCTCTGTTCGGGACCACTCTCTCTCTGTCTCTGTCTCTGTCTCTTTGTGTCGCTGTCTCTGATTTATTTGAATCTGGCCCTGGGTCTGTTTGTCTATTGCTATGTTTGGCTGGCTGGCTGTCTGTCTGTCTGTCTGTCTGTCTGAATGTCAGTCTCTGTGTGTGTGTGTGTGTGTGTGTGTGTGTGTGTGTGTGTGTGTGTGTGTGTGTGTGTGTGTGTGTCTGTGGTTGACGCATGCGTGCCGTATGTGTGTGTGTGTGGTGTGTGGGGGGGGGGGGGGGGGGACGTGTGCGTGTGTGTGTGTGCGTGCGTGTGTGTGTGTTATATTATATTATATTATATATTATATTGGGTATTTATATAGCGCCTATCCTCGGTCACAGACCAAGCTCAAAGCGATTTACAATAAACACACTACCTCACTCACTCACTCAACGGGCTGCCTACCCAGGTAGAGAGCCGGGCGAAGAGCAGCCTACTGGCGCTCATTCAGTCGTTTCCCGTACCATTCAAATATTAGTCACTCATTTCCATTGTGTTGTGTGTGTGGTGTGTGTGTGTGTGTAAGTGTGCGTGCATGTGTGTGGTATGTGTGTGTGTGTGGTGTGTGTTGAGTGAGAGAGAGAGAGAGAGAGAGAGAGAGAGAGCGAGCATGCGAGTGTATTTTGTCAAGCGAACCTCATCCTCATCCCCCCCCCCCCCCCCCCCCCCCCCCCCCCCGCTGCCCACCACACACACAGACAAACGCTTAGCAGACGATACAGCTTCCCTCCCCTGACAGCAAAGGGCGAGAACTTACTTCCCACATCACATGCCTGCAAACAAACCAACAATCCTAGAATATCTGTGAGGGGCATTTAGAAGGGAGAAACGCAAAATTGGTGTTGCCCGCTTCTCGATCCGACCCGCAGCCCACTACTCTCGAAAGAACTGACCAAAGTAGATTTAATAGTAAGATGTTCAAAAAAGTTGGGGGGGGTCGAGGTTAGGGGGTGGTGTGGGAGGGTGGGCGGAGACGTTAGGGGGGGCAGTTGGGTTCCCGATCTCACAGCCTTCCACCACGACCTCTCAAAAGTAAGACGTTCGACTTGGTGTGGGGGGGGGGACATAGATGTTGGTTGGGTTAGGGGGGAGTGTGGGGGGATATGTGGGGGAGGTTCCTGGGGGTTGTGGGAATGTTGAATCAAGGACGGGATGGCTGTCAATTGGGGCGTGGTGGGGGTGGTGCGGGGGGAAGGTACCTGGGAATCTGGATTGGGGGGGTGGGCTGGGGGGGGGGGGGGGGCTCAGGCCTAGGGGGGGGGGTATTATAGGGGAAGGGGTGACTGATGGCCGGCGATGAGTGGGATCGGGGGATGGGAGATTGGGGAACTGGGGGGGACGGGGTCCGTTGGTTCATGGCGGGGGTCGGTCTTCGTGAGAGGGGTAGACCGTTAGGGGTGTACCTAAAGGTTTCTGGTGGGTGGGTGTTCGGGGAGGTCGCCCAGGGGTGGGGGAGTTGGGGGGGGGGGGTATGCAGTACACAAATGAGGGGGGGGAGGGAGGGGATAAGGGGGGGGCACAAAGAAGGGGGGAGGGGCGCGGTTGGGGGGAGGGGGGGGGGGGGGGGAGGGGGGGGGGGGAAAAAGGGTGTCGGATGGCTATAGGGTAAGCGGATTGGATGGGTGTGG
>JADBJO010001067.1:70000-75000 GCA_016801955.1 Conus betulinus | reverse complement strand
TTCGTGATATGCTGCTTTCAGCTCATCTTACATAATTATAATACTGATGGTTTCTGCTCTGGTGTGGACTTCGTGGTCGGCTGAGCTATGAAGCAATGACTGGGCTCGGTTGGTTGACTTGATCTGTTAGTGCTATTAGGTTTATCATGTTCTTTCGGGTGTCAATAGCCTCTTTGGTTTAGTCACGTGATTGAACATTCCGCGTTCAGTCACCTGTTTCACGTAACTACGTTTAACCTACTGATGTTTCTCAAAACCATCTTTGACGTAACCACGGTTTACTTATCCACTTTTCACCTATCCATGTTTTACCTATCCACTTTTTCACCTGTTCACGTTTCGCCTATCCACTTTTCACCTGTTGACGTTTCGCCTATCCACTTTTCGCCTGTTCACGTTTCGCCTATCCACTTTTCATCGATTCATGTTTAACCTATCCACTTTTCACCTGTTTATGTTTTACCTATCCACTTTTTGCCTGTTTATGTTTTACCTATCCACTTTTCACCTGTTCATATTTCACCTAACCACTTTTTTCCTGTTCGAATTTTCCCTGTCCACTTTTCACGTGTCCACGTTTTACCTGTCCACTTTTCACCCACTCACGTTTCACCTATCCACGTTTCAACCAATTCCGCTTTACCTATCCAATTTTTCACCTGTTCATGTTTTACCTGACCACGTTTGATCCTACCGTTTTTTTTTTTTTGATCAAACCTTTTCTTTTTCTTCCTTTCCCTGTTCAACGTAACAACGTTTCACCTATTTGCGTTTGATCAAATCTCGTTTCATCCAATCACATTTGGACCTAGCCACGTTTCACCCATTCACATTTCAACTAATCCAATTTACGTTTTCACCTGACATGTTTCGTTAAAAATACATGTCACATCTAAATATTTGTCCATGCAATATGTAAGTTATCGATGCTTGACTTTACCACATTTCAGCTCTTCACGTATCACGTGTGTTTTACCAAATAAACCCCCGCGTTTCAGCACAGCATAGTCCACCTATGTATGTTCATTTTATAAAGTTTCACACCTTCCTGTTTCACTTTTACCGATTTTCACCCAAGCACCTTTCACCCATTCACGTTTTCACCTAATCACGTTTTCACCCACACACACACGTTTACCTGACCAGGTTTCACGTGTTCGTAATCTACTTAAAACATCTGCACCTAACTGCTTGCACCAGTCCATGTTTCTCCAAACCACTTGTCTCACCTATTCACGTTTCCTTATCAAATTTCACCTCACGTCGAGTCCCCTGTTCCAGTTTGACCTAACCTGTTGACGTTTCACCTAATGACGGTTCACTATGTTATAACATCTGACATGTAAATACGTATCGCACAAACATTTTACAGCAGATTCCATGACAAACCTTGCTCAGAGATGTTCCGCCTGATGCGATTTTGAGTTCTTGAAAGAGATCAACATTTTTTCATCGGATCTGAGATGTTACAGTGGAAAGATTTTTAACAAAATTTTGGGTGCAGTTTTTTTTTTTTTTTTTTATTTTTTTTAGAAGATATGTTTAAAGGAGTTGTGTGAATGGATGACTTGTGAGTTGATTTTAACGTGGTGACAGCCCTGATATGGCCCCTTGCGGTCGGCTGGGCTATAAGCAACCTTCGCCCGAGCACTTTTCACCATACCACATTTCCCCAAATTCATGTTCCGTATAACCACGTTTCACCTAGTCGTGTTTCACGGCACTATGTTTCACCTATCCACATTTTACGTCACTATGTTTCACCCATCGTCGTGTCAGCTTACCATGTTTCACTGATTCAAATTTCCCGCTGCCATGCGTCATTCACTAATGTTTCTCGTCATCAGATTTCACCCACTCACGTTCACATAGCCTTGTTTCACGTCTTGCAAGTTCACATTGTTTTCAGGTTGCCACGTGTTCACGTGAAATCTTCAGGTCACGTTTTGACCTAATCACGGTGAATCTTATCCATCTCTCTGTGCACACATCAATCTTAAAAAAAAAAAAAAAAGGGAAAATGGTGAGTCCGATTTATTCGGACTCCGAGTCAATTCCACACAGCTTTGAGAAATCTGTTGAGCTACTGGGTTCAAAGAAAGGCAGTCACATGGTCGTGTGTGTACACATGTTCAGCCTCTCCACGTGGAAGCTTGGCGGGCCCGAGACACACGTGCACTTGACAAAATAGTTCACGCCCACTGCCGTCCATCAAGCAAAGCTTCAGAATTCAACTAGGCCAGCCAGCGAGCACAGATGAATGAGGGCTGCGCTTCTGTGTGTGGGGGGGGGGGGGTGGGGGGTGGGGGGGGGGGGATGGGGGGGGGGGGGGGTGCTGGTATGTGTGTATGTGTGTGTGTGTGTGTTATGGTTTGGTGGTGGTGGTGGTGGTGGTGGTGGTGGTGTTTGATTATGTCGTTTTTGTTGTCTTCAGATGTATGTTTCTTGTGCTAAGAGGGACACTAGTAGACACATTCATGAGTATGTGCGCGCGCGCGCGTGCGCATTTGTGTGTGTGTGTGTGTGTGTTGTGTGTGTGTGTGTGTGTGTGTGTGTGTGTGTGTGTGTGTGTACGCGCGCGCGAGCGTGCGTGCTTGCTTGCGTGCGTGCTTGTGTTTGTCTGTGCGTGCGTTCGAGCATGCGTGCTTGTGAGTTTGTATGTGTGTGCGTGCGTGCGTGCGTGCGTATGCATGCGTGCATGCGTGCGTGTGTCGTGTATGTATGTGTGTGTGTGTGTGTGTGTGTGTGTGTGTGAGTGAGCGCGGACGCACACGCACACCCGTGCGCGTGCGTAGGCAATTGTATATTTCCGTGCATTTAAAAACACGTACCTATGACTGTGGATACTGACAATCTCTGGGGCAGAGGAAAAACCAAACCACACCGCACACATTCTGTGATACAAAGCAGCTGCCGCCAGCCCTTCGATTCGATCCCTCTCTCACCAGGTTATCATGAAAGAGCAGCGGAGTGCAATGAACTGTACGCATCACACCTAAACGTGCCTATGGGGGACCGCTAGCTTCAAAAGGCAGGATTGCGAAAGAGAAATCCTCCTCGGAAATAAGCTCATTACACTGGAAAGATAGTTATCTTTCAGGATGGAACACGTTGAATATTAAAGGTAAAACTTATTTCAACGTCCAAACAGATTCTGTCGGCGGGAAAGTTAAATCAGCTACATGTCCGATGGAGAATTATTTTGCCGGTGAAAAAAAAAGGTGATTATGCCGAGATAACACTCGGTATGAAAAAGATTTCTGGATAAAGAAAAGTTAATTGTATCCAGAAAATTGCTGATTTCTGTGTAAAGTGTCACTGATCTTAAAAAACTGATTTTTCCCACCGAAAGCAGCTAATTATCCCAAAAGATAATTCATCATACCATTAAATGTTTTTTTTTTTCCCCTGTGAACAGGTCATTGTCCGCGGAAAATAGGTATTTCCCGGATATCAGTCTAACTGGTCTAGGAGCAAATCGAGACAAATGTTGCTTATCCAGGGAGATGTTGTTTTCTCGGGAAAAAAAGTGAACCATTCAGGAAAAAAAATGGCTGGTTTTCATTGCAATACTATCACCTAAATTGTTTGATATCCAGTGAAACAACTGTTTTCCTCGGATGACTAGCTGCCTGGACAGGAACGATACAATTCGCCGTGATAATTGCATGTTTTCACAAGGGAAATAGTTGTCCTCCATGGATCCTAAACAGCTTTCACGGGAGAATAAAACCAAATTGAACGTTTCTCCGGGAAAATCAATGTTTGAGAGAGAAACAACTGTTTTCACAAGAGAATAACATGTCCAATAATAATCAGCAGTTTTCATTGAAAAAAAAAAGGACTTGTTCTCATGATAGCTGTTTTTACTTAAACTTTCTATGAGCTTTTTTTTTTCTTCACAAAAGTAACTTTTCTCCGAGAATTAGCTTTTTTTATGAGCAATACACTTTTTTTGTGTTTCATTCAGCCGGAAAATACCCTTTCCTGCAATATTTGGCTGTGAACAGGCGAAAATGGTATTTCCCCGAATCGTCAACCGTTTCCATGGGAAAATAGGCTATCTGTTTTCTGTGATTATGAACTGTTTTACTGAGAAAATATCTCTTTTTTTCTCCCCAGCTAAATAGCTCAAATGACTTTGTTCTGCAATATTCAGCTGCTTTCGCAGGGTTCTTATTCTAGAATAATGTTCTGTTTCTTGGAAGAGTAACCCTTTTTTTTCTAAGCATGAAACGTTTTCAAGGGAAATAACGGGACAACAACCTTTCAAAACATGGTGCATACTACTTGTGCTGTCCCGCAGCTGTTTCTTCTGTTGTTCCGACCTGTTTCAGTTACTCCGCCTTCCCCGTTCGTCTTCACCCCCCACCCCCACCCCCACCACCCACCTTCTCCTCCCTGTCCTCAGCGTCTTTATCCCATCAGCTTCCCCATCTCTCCCCCCCCCCCCACCCTTTTCTCTCACGCTCCCCTACTCTAAGAATAACAAGTTATCTTGTTATTCTTAGAGTAGGGGAGTGTGAGAAAAGGGTTGGGGGGGTGGGGGGGGGTGGAGATGGGTAGAAGCTGATGGGATAAAGACGGGCAGAGGACAGGTGGAACAGGCTTACTCAAAGCATAATCATGAGCAGATATGTTTAAGAAACACACACACACACACACACACACACACACACACACACCATTTCCTCTGCAGTATGCCGGACAGGCGAAGTATCGGAGCAGTTCAAAGAGTGTATCAGGGGGATAAGAGTACCCCACCTGCTAATGCGAATCCAGCCCATATCTGGTTATCATTTCACCCCCCCCCCCCTTTTTTTTGTCTTCCACATCTCCCCCACTCCCCTACCCCCTCCTCTCACTTCCACGCACCTTCCTAACCATGCCCCCTCCCCCTCCCCCATACCCACCCCAGCTGTCCTCTTTATCTCAAGTGTCCAGATCAACTTATCTACATATATAGCGCTGAGTTCACTTCGTATGCATCCGCGCGTGTA
>JADBJO010001067.1:45000-47500 GCA_016801955.1 Conus betulinus | reverse complement strand
TTCACAGCGACTTGAGGCTGATAGCAGTCTCTGGCAAGGTAAGGTCATGTTGCTTATAGCCCTGCCGGCCGCTAAGGTCCTTTACCAGAGCCGTCACACCGCGTTGTCAACTCACAAGTCACCAAAAAAAAAAAACAAAACGAACGAAAACCCTAACTAATTCACACAACCCTTTAAAATACACATTCTAAAAAAAAAAACACACGGGAATTTTGATTTAAAAAAATCATTCTTCCGTTAAACCTTAGATCAGACGAAAACTGCTGATTTCTTTCAGGGTATCAAAGATCACATCAGGTGGGACATCTCTGAGGATGGCGTTTCATGGAGTCTGCGGTAAAGCGTTTATGTCTCAACATCATGTGAGGCCCCTACAGAGCGATGGTGCCTTGGAATCCCACTGAACCAAACTGGATGCAGGTGCGTTATTTTGGAGCAGGAAGGACGAAGCGGTGCCAGAGCCAGCAAGGACAGTAACGGGGAAAATAGGGCCAGTTTGGCGAAAGGCTGTTTAGCTTGAAGTCGCCATGGCCAGTTTGGCGAAAGGCTGTTTAGCTTGAAGTCGCCATGGCCAGTTTGGCGAAAGGCTGTTTAGCTTGATGTCGCCATGGCCAGTTTGGCGAAAGGCTGTTTAGTTTGAAAAAAAACGATTTCTTTAAAAAAAAAAAAAAAAAAAAAACGACACCACCTCTCTTTGTATCCTGATTTTTTTTTTTTTTTTTTTTTTTTTTTTTAAATTAAAAAGGATGTGTCCTCATTTCTTCTCGTTTTCTTTCCCACTCGCAAAATTACCAACCGCTCTCCCCTTCCGCCATCCTCCTCCACACCACCTAAGCGCGCGCGCCCACCCCCCCCCCCCCTCCCCAAACTCACACACACACATATACACACGGCAGCACGCACGCACGCACGCAAGCACACATGCACGCACGTCCGCATGCAAACACACACACACACACACACACACACACACACACACACACACACACACACACCCACACAAACACGCACGCACACACGCACGCGTGCGCGCGCGCGCACACACACACACACACTCACACACACACACACGCGCGCACACACACACACACACACACACACACACACACACACACACACGACACACGCACGCGCGCGCAGCAAACAAACAAGCGAGCTAAAACCTAGCAAATGATGGATAATACATGACGACAAACACACCATTGCAGCCAGTGCAAATACATGCAGAGCATACATGTCTACAATTTTCCCACAAGCCGGTGATACACTGGTTTTTATCCGCTCTGTCTCTCTCTCTCTGTCTGTCTGTCTGTCTGTCTGTCTGTCTCTCTCTCTGTCTCTCTCTGTCTGTCTCTGTGTGTGTGTGTGTCACTCACTCCCCCTCTCTCTCTCTCTCTCTCTCTCTCTCTGACACACACACAAGCACGCACAAATACATGCACCCATGCAGACAAACGCATTTAGACGTAGGTACGTACATATGCACAAGCGACCACGCATTCACACACACACACACACACACACACACACACACACACACACACACCACGCGCGCGCGCGCGCACGCGCGGGCGCACGTAAGCCCGCACACACGCGCGCGCGGGCGCGCGCGCGCGCCCCACACACACACCCACACACACACACACGCGTAACTGCTATTATCTGGCATATGTCCTCTCTCTCTCTCTCTCTCTCCTCTCTCTCTCTCTCTCTCTCCTCTCTCTCTCTCTCTCTCTCTCTCTCAGACACACACAGACGCACAGACACGTTGACTGACTGAAGCCACTTTATTGTCAGACCAACCCTAGTTTGTATTGACAAACACACACACACACACACACACACACACACACACACACACACACACTCACACACACACACACACACACACACACACACACGCAAACGCACGAAATCGCGCGCGCGGACACCCCCCCCCCCCCCACACACACACACACACACACACACACACACACACAGGCACACACAGACAGACAGAGACAGACACACAGACACACACACACACACACCACGCGCGCACACACACACACACACACACACAGACACACACAGAGGCACACACACAGACACACACAGACACAGACACAGACAGACAGACAGACACACACACACACACACACACACACACACACACACACACACACACACACACACACACACACACACACACACACACACACACAAGCTTACCTAAGTTATTGGAATTTCCAACAGGTTTGCCCAAATCACACCTGTGAATGAGATAAAAGCCTTCCACAACCTTTGCCTTTAAAGCCACCAGGTCTGTCAACGTGTTGCCATGCCATGCACACACAATTATATTTCAAACTGGCAGAGCACACACACACACACGAACCATTAGGACATGTTGTTTAAACATGTGTTCTCGAGTTGTGTGCTTGGTTGAAGCATGTGCGATTAAAATGATAAGGAACAAACTCCTTCAATGTTGAGGAGTGAATTTTTTTTTTCTCGGGAA
>JADBJO010001067.1:35000-40000 GCA_016801955.1 Conus betulinus | reverse complement strand
CATCCTCATCGCTTGCTGCCAGACTGACAACATCAGAGGA
This sequence comes from Conus betulinus, assembly GCA_016801955.1. Classification (NCBI taxonomy): domain Eukaryota; kingdom Metazoa; phylum Mollusca; class Gastropoda; order Neogastropoda; family Conidae; genus Conus; species Conus betulinus. The sequence goes on along the minus strand of JADBJO010001067.1, from coordinate 39,960 downwards.
CAGACTTGTTACTCGCCAGCTTTCAGCGCTCGACAGATAACCGCAGCAGATAATGATATATATGATCTTGGAGTCCACTGTTGTGGCCCAGCATCCTCTTCCCAAGGTTTCAAGAAAGCTGAGAAGACGTTCAGGGATGGTTTGTCTGATCTGAGAGCGGTTTGCACTGCTGAGGAGAAGATGATGAAAGATAAAGTATACTGAAACAACGGACTGGAGAAGTCAGTTTAGATCCACCTATCGATTTACGTGCAATAAATGAGGAGGGGAGGGGGGTGGAGAGTAGTGGAGGAGCGGAGGTGGAGGGGTGGGGGTGGCGTGGAAGGGGAGAGAGAAGCGGTTGCGTGAGTGAAAAAGGAAGGCTGTTTGTAGCTTATTTTCAGTTTGTCTAAGAGGTGGGAATTCATGTGTGCTGAAAGAGGGTCGAAATAATCTAATTCCAGTCAAAATCGGCCTGCCTTCCGTCACCTGTGCGTTTACGCCTAGAGACTTGTTCTCAATGTTCGTCATCATCTCTAGCTGAAGTCAGCGTGACGACTGCTTTATTGCATAAATCCATTTCAGATTTCCCGAATACCACAGGCGTGACTGAATTTTGTTTTGATTGGGCCCATCAAGACATGAGGCACTGGTATAATCTCAATAACTATTATCGCGGAAACAACTAAAGCCGTATAACTGGCTGATGTTGTCCATCTTGACTTGTCTAATTTGCTATGTCTAATAAACCTCGGAAGCCTTACGTTGCTATAATTGAGAATAATTAGCAGGTACGGTGTGGCCAGTCCTTGTTTTATGTAAAGTCACATGTTCATTTATATATGCTCTTCTGCATGGTTGTTATATATAACATAACGAGGTATGATATCAGTAACATGTGGATTATAATTTTTTGCAATGTCCGCAAAGAATATTCAATGACATATCTTTTATCACTTCATAACGCAATATTTTTTTTACTGAACTCATTTTTTTTAATAGAAGAGTTATTTTTTTTTTTTAAATATTGAAAATCACACACACACACACACACACACACACACACACACACACACACACACATGCACACATGCGCACGCACAGAGAAAGGGGGGGGAGGCAGAGAGAGAGAGAGAGAGAGAGAGAGAGAGAGAGAGAGAGAGAGAGAGAGAGAGAGGGGGGGGGGGGACGGGGGGGCGCAAAGGAAATAGAATAACATACACTCAGGTTGTTACAAACGTGAGTCAGAAACGGCTGAAAAGCGACACGAGGCACAGGTCTCGTGGGAAGTCGTCTGTGACAACGCCCGTTGTATAACTCTAGACCTAAGCCCATCGATCAATACCAGCATCCCCTTTGGGGCCAGCTTTGGTATGGTTTCTCTCGTGGACAGAACACGCCGCCTTATGTATTCACATATGTACAATCTTTATAATCTTGGACTACTTGACATGCGATTCTCTCTCTCTCTCTCTCTCTCTCTCTCTCTCTCTCTCTCTCTCTCTCTCCTCTCTCTCCGCTCTCTCTCTCTCGTCTTGTACGTTTAGTACATTTACGTATGTTCCCCCAGCCCACCTCACTCCCTACCCCCACTCTCTCCTTCCTCTTCATTATTGTTATTCTCATTTTTAGTTCTACTTTTTGTTTGTTATTTCTTTTTCTTCTCTTCTTTTCTTTTTTTTTTTTTTTCTTTTTTTGTTTTGTTTTCATTTCTCTTCTATTTTCATTTGATGTGATGTTTATGATTACATGACTGCTTTGCTTGCTTCTTTGCTTTGTTACATTAATTGATTTCACTGCATGTTGTAGTCCCTACTCAGGGCGAGGACTGGATGTAAAAAAAAGCACGTCAGTGCTTATCTATTATCCTCGTAAATAAAGAATTTTGTCTTGTCTTGTCTTGTCTTGTCTTCTCTCTCTCTCTCTCTCTCTCTTCTCTCTCTCCTCTCTGTGTATCTGTGTATGTGTGTGTGTGTGTGTGTGTGTGTGTGTGTGTGTGTGTGTGTGTGTGTGTGTGTGTGTGTGTGTGTGTGTGTGTGCTTGTATACATGTGAATGTATAAGGAAACTGCCAGTGGCATCTGTCGGTGGTAAATCCGATCCTCATTGCAATGAACCGAAGAAAGACGTATAGCTGCCGTTATTGGATTCACAGGTTGTCCTGTTAGGTTGTACTGTATTGTATTGTGTTGTATTGAACTGTACTCTGTAACTACATTACCACGTCGGATTGACACCTGTGGCACTCTGGCTGGACCGCCACACACACACACACACACACACACACACACACACACACACACACACACACGCACACGCACGCACGCACGCACGCACGTACGCACGCACGCACGCACGCACGCGCTCTCTCTCTCTCTCTCTCAACACACACACACACACACACACACACACACACACACACACACACACACACACACACACACACACACACACACAGAGTCTCATCCCGCCAGTCCCAGTGAACTTCAAGACCCTAAAGATTTTGATATGAACGAACCTCAGCCATGTTTCGGGTGAAATTTGAACGTGGTGACAGCCCTGATATGGCCCTTTGTGGTCGGCTGGGCTATAAGCAACATTACCCTTTTTTGTATTGTATTGGGTATTTATATAGCGCCTATCCTCGGTCACAGACCAAGCCCTAAGCGCTTTACAATAAACACACTACCTCACTCACTCAACGGGCTGCCTACCCAGGTAGAGCCGGCCGAAGAGCAGACTACTGGCGCTTATTCAGTTGTTTCCCGTACCGTTCAAACATCAGTCACTCATTTTCATTTATCTCATTTATTCCTCTAGTTCCTCACATAGGATGCATGCGATATTTATACCTTACCTTTCTGGTAAAAAAACAAGAAACGAGTTTACCATGACAGTAGGTCAAGATGGGCCATAGAAAATGAGGCTCTTCTTCTTCCTCTCCTTCTTCTTAGTGATGATCAACGTTGATAAGGATAATGAAGACGATCCACGTGTTCTTCCACCTCAGTCTGAGACTGCATCTTCTTCTTCTTCCTAAAATACTGGTTCACTCAAAAAAAAACTGAGTAGGTCACCAGCGCGCATGTTAAAAAGTAAAAATAAAATGAAATAAAATAAAAATAAAGTGCGACTCAGCCTGCTGGCCCCTGGAGCGAAATTTGGCAACAAGGAGTCGCACACGATATTCAAAAAGTTAAAAGCAATGGCCAGATTCAGGCCCAGGTAACGATAAAATATCTGGGCAGGTTAAAATACAAAAATCAGTCAATATGCAGATCTCAAAACTGTCGTATCAATTTGCTTCTTGAATGAGACTGCATTTGTGGCCATCCTGATGGCACCCGACAGTGAGAGTTCCACAGCCGTAGGACATGACGGAGTTGTACTGGCGATTCCTCTTATAGAATATCCGTGCGTCAACCAGACCTGCGGGATGGAAACACCTGCAGTATTGGTGGTGAGTAAATTTGAGAAACTCTCGGAGAAGTATACATACAGTGGATGAAATTCAACTGTGTGGTTCTGGTCTTCCCATTTGAGTTCATATACACACTCAGCTTTGAATAAGTAAGGGCAGCGACCAACTGATAATAATAATGATAATAATAACTATAATAACCCCACAGATAACACTGCAACCATGTAGGATCCTTTCTTGAGATTTAGTCTATGTCGAAGTGTAGAATTACGTTGGACATTCTAGAACAAAGTAAAACTCATTCCAGTTCGTCCCTATGCAACACCCCCTCTCCTCCCCCCCCCCCCCCCCCCCCCCCCCCCACTCCCTATTCCTCTCTATGCTCCGCCCCCGTTTCTGCCTTGTTTCGATCTGAATTTATGACTAGTTCATGCTCTCTTCGTTGATGGCATTCATATCTCACCTCTGCCGTGTTAATGGACGACTAGATTCTGACTTCAAAGGTTTCTGATCTGCATTAATGGACAATAAACCATCGGAGCTCTGTTCTTCCTCCCTTTCACCCATCATTTACCCACCATGACTCAGACTCCAGCAGCCATACATCAACTCAGACCACAACTGCTGTGCCTGGATGATTTAATGGCCTGCAGTTAAAAAAAAGGAGAGAGAGAGAGAGAGAGAGAGAGAGAGAGAGAGAGAGAGAGAGAGAGAGAGAGAGAGAGAGAGAGAGAGAGCTGGGGGGGGGGGGGGGGGCGGAGGGAGTCACCAACTGTAGTTAACGCTCAGCGTGCCCGTGGTTTCCGGGGTGTGGTCACAGCTGGGTGATTACACTCGTCATGGTTGTTTCTCTTATCGCTGCTTTGGTTGGCTGGCAGGTAGAGAAACAAGTGGGTGGGGGGTAGGTTGGTAGGAAGGGGTTCGAAGAACGGTGAAACACGTCGATTGATTCTTACATTCTCTGTGTTTTTCTCGATGTCTGTCTGTTTGTCTCTCATACTCTGTCTGTCTACATGTCAGTTCGTCGATCTGTCTGCCCGTGTGTGTTTTGCATCTCTCTCTCTCTCTCTCTCTCTCTCTCTCTCTCTCTCTAATTGTGTGCGTGCGTGCGTGCGTGCGTGCGTGTGTGCGTGTGTGCGTGCGTGTGTGTGCGTGTGTGTGTGTGTGTGTGTGTGTGTGTGTGTGTGTGTGTGTGTGTGTGTGTGTGTGTGTGCGCGCGACGGGCAACTCAAAACATTCATGTGTGTAGGCCGCTTTACCACAGAACGCTCTCTAGCCATACTCTCGGAGAAAGGTGCTAGAGGCTGGCTGGCTGCCGCTCCTGATACAGCCTCTGCACGCCAGCGAGTTCAGCGAGGACGAACAGCAAGAGGCCCGCGCTGAGTGAACCATCTTTCTGTAGGCCAGTGTCTATGCTCACGCCAGGGAGGCTCGCCTGTGTGTGTGGTCCTGGCTATTTCTTTTTTTAAACCCCCCCCCCTCCCCCCCCACCCTTCCTCTGTCTCATCCCTCCCTTCCTTCCCCCCCCCGTCCACCCCATTCCCTCCTCAGATCCCTCTCG
>JADBJO010001067.1:25000-27500 GCA_016801955.1 Conus betulinus | reverse complement strand
GCAATGTTAAAAAAAACAAACAAACAAACAAAAAAAACCCCGTGAACTTTCTTCACCTTGATTTTCATTTCTGAAAATAGGTCTATTCCAACCAGAGCTTATCTGCCTTTGGTCGCGTGCACGTTCTCGCACGGACGTGTTCAAAGTATTTATCGATAGCACCGTTTGAAGTCAGGCACGATGTTCATTCGATATTGCATATCTTCGATGCTACTGGGGCTCCGTTGCCAAGAACGAATCCAAGCTTCAGGTGAGATGTAATAAGCAAAATTTTGAACATCTTCGATACAGATTAAATGAAAGGAAATTGAACGTCTTCAACAAAGTCAGACAAACCATGACCACCATTGTTGAGAAGGGACAGTACAGATATACACACCTGACCACCATTGTTAAGAAGGGACAGATGCAGTGATATGGGCATGTTTCAAGAACAACCGTTCTTTCAGTCAGAAAAAAAAACAAACAAGCAAACATCCATCACGACTTGGTGCCAAACACCAACACCAGGGGATAGACTTGTCATTCACCAGTTCTCGAAGTGCAAACAGATAACTGCAGCAGATGACATATGATCTTTGAATCCACCGTAGTACCCCAGCTTCCCCGTATCCAAGATGTAAAAAAAAAAAAAAAAAAAAAAAAAAGCTGAGAGGATGTTCCGGGATCGTTTGTCTGATTTGAAAGCAGATTTACATGCAATAAATGAAGATGGAAGAATGGTGCAGAGCGCGGGAAATGAAGGTGGAGGGGGGTGTGGAGGAGAGGAGCGGTGGAGTGAAAACGTCTGTGAGGGTGGGGGCCGGAATAGCTCAGTTGGTAGAGCGCCGAACTCGCAGTCTTGGTGATCCTGGGGTTGCGGGTTCAAATCTCCGCCGGGCCGTTTCGGTACAGGGGGATTTTTCCCTCGGAGTTAATATTGGTTCTGCTCCATTTCCCATACAGTCCAAATGAGACTATAAACTTCGGTTCCGTGTGTCAACGCACGCATAAAATCTTGCACGCACATGAAAACCCCCATCACCAACTTTCGGAGGAGAAAGGCCAGTTTGGCCGTGGGTATGGATGACACGTTACACATAGCATGCACCCTGCGTAAGAAATGGGAAGAATAAAGGAAGCAAGGAAATGGAGTGAATGATATTGAATAATATGGACTGAATGATACGGGAAACGATCGAATGAAGCGCCATCTGGCAGCTCTTCAGTCAGCACTACCCATGCAGGCAGCCCGTTGTGTAAACGAGTGCAGATTGTAAAGCGCTTAAATCTTGGTCTCTAGTCGAGAATAGGCGCTAAGTAATAATAGTAATAATAATAATAATAATAATAATAACAACAGCAACAACAACAACAACAACACAACACACAATAATAATAATAATAATAATAATAATAATAATAACAGCAACAACAACAACAACAACGACAACGACAACAACAACAATAATAATAATAATAATAATAATAATAATGATGATGATGATGATGATGATGATGATGATAATAATGGATGGTTGTTTGTAGCTTATTTTCAGTTTCGCTCGGAAGTGAGAAGGCCGTGTCTTGTGACCGGGTTGACATGATCTAATTTAAGCCGGAATCAGTTCGCTTTTGTCACGTACGCCTTATCCCCTGCGCTTGTTCCAATTCTTCGTCATCAGAGCAGTGTGACGTCAAACATGACAGGTGTTTTTTTTTTTTTTTTTTTTTTTTTTTTTTTTTTAAAATCCAATTTCAGACATCCCTTCTATCACTGGCGAGATTAATTTGTTTATCATTCGGCTCTCCAAGACATGATGTATTGGCATAATCTGATCTCTCTCCCTCCCTCCCTACCTCATTTCAGTCTGTCTGTCTGTCTGTCTCTGTCAGTGTGTGTCTTTGTTATCGTAGAAACAAATTAGGCTGTTTGATAGGCTGATTTTATAGTTGTTTTTTTTTTTTTTTCATTTTCGTAATTGTCCACAAATCAAATCAGGAAGAATCGATTCACATTCTTGCAAAGATATACTGGGAACGTGAGGCCAAACTTGGTTTACATTTAATCATTTGCTTATTTATACCTGCTCCTCTGCTTGGTATAAAAAGATATAAACGGTCTGGTTTTAGTGATATATGGGTTATATAATTCTTGCAATATTCGCATGTACTCATATATATATATATATATATATATATATCTATATCTATATCTATATCTATATCTATATGTATATATATATATATATATATATATATATATATATATATATATGTATTGTGTGTTGTGTGTGTGTGTGTGGTGTGTGTGTGTGTGTGTGTGTGTGTGTGTGTGTGTGTGTGTGTGCATTCATGATGCGTCTGGAATAATTGTTTGTTTTTATTCATGTGTGTCATCTAGTGTATGTATGTATGCATGTATTAATGTATGTATGTATGTATTAATGTAATTATGTAGATGTGTGTGTATATATATATATATACATATATATATATATATATGTATGTATATATATAT
>JADBJO010001067.1:5000-15000 GCA_016801955.1 Conus betulinus | reverse complement strand
TGTCTTTGTCTGTCTCTCTGTATCTGTCTTTGTCTGTGTCTATCTGCATGTGTATTTTCTTTCTCTAACACCCCCCCTCCTTTCCTTTTTTAAATCTTGGCTCTAATGACGGAGGAATTGCTAGTCTTGATTTGTTTTCCACTACTGCTGATTTGCTCGACATCTCTGTCTGTCTGTCTGTCTGTCGGTCGGGTCGGTCTGTGCCTGCCTGTCTGTCTGTCTGTCTGTCTGTCTGTCTCTTTCTCTCGTGCGTGCGCGCACGTGTGTGTGTGTGTGTGTGTGTGTGTGTGTGTGTGTGTGTGTGTGTGTGTGTGTGTGTGTGTGTGTGTGTATACGCGCGCGTAATGCGACAGACCATGATGATAGGCGGCACAGGTCGTTCAGTCGCCCACCCAGGTCGTATGTACTTGGGTAAAAAAGAGTCCCTTGTGTCCCGTTCGCCACACTACCATTCAGGGAACGACGTAAAGTGAATCACTCACTGGCACCACATGAACGACTTGCTGGCTGTTGACAAATCAGGGGAACTGAACACCAGTAACCACATCATCAGGTACCCAGGGAAAAACCTGTCGTGGACAAGGTCTCTTGGGATGCAACGCAACTTAACACGTTAAGTAACAGACATGATTTGTTGTTGCTGATGTTGTTGCTGTTGCTTTTGCGTTTCTCTTAGAAGGGAAAAGAAGTTTGACTAACCTAATTCTGCCTATTTCAAATGGAATAGAGAGAGAGGGGGGATGGGGGGGGGGGGGGGGGGGGGGGGGAAGAGAAGAAAAGAAGAAGAAGAAAAAAGAAGAAGAAGAAGAGAGAGCGAGACAGACAGACAGACAGAGACAGACAGACAGACAGACAGACAGACAGACAGACAGACAGACAGGCAGACAGACAGATAGACAGATTAGTGCAACAGAGTTAGGAATTGCGAGAGGCAGAGACAGTGTGACACACACAAAAAATTGCTTGTGGACAGAGAGATAGATAGATAGATAGATAGATAGATAGATAGATAGAGAGAGAGAGAGAGAGAGAGAGAGAGAGAGAGAGAGAGAGTGATGGACGAAGATAGTGACAGAAAGACAAGGGAATGTGACAGACAAAGAGAATAATAAGATGAGAGAGAGAGAGAGAGAGAGAGAGAGAGAGAGAGAGAGAGAGAGAGAGAGAGAGAGAGAGAGAGAGAGAGAGAGAGAGAGAGAGAGAGAGAGAGAGAGAGAGAGAGAGAGACCCGTGATGATATACACACATTCTTTAAAACGAGGAAGGAGGGAAGAAAGAAGTACAGAAAAAAAAATTAATGAGCCTTATTGAACCAAATCCTACACAGTAACGTGACATGAGTGAAGAACGTAAAAAACCAATCAAATCCGTCCACGTTTCGATCCCCACATCTTTCGGTTCGTCCTCCCCAACAGTTGCAACGACAGACAGCACAGAGTTTTTACACGCAGCTTTCCATAATGATGACGGACAGGGATAAACCTTCCAGGAGTGTGGGATGTCAGTGGTGGTGCAAACAGCTGTAATTTATGACTCTTTGAAAGAAACTACGCAACAGCCAAACGACAGAACCATGTAACGAGCGAAAGCGAGTCTCTGTCTGTCTGTCTGTCTATGTGTCTGTCTGTCTGTCTGTCTGTCTGTCTGTCTGTCTGCCTGTCTGTCTGCACGCACACACATTCACACGCACACACACATACATGCAAGTACGCACGCACGCACGCATGCACGCGCGCGCACGCACACACACACACACACACACACACACACACACACACACACACACACACACACACACACACACACACACACACACACACAGAATTTTTCTTTAAAATCTTGCTACAAAAGAAATGTTTGTATCTTTTCAGAAACGGAGAAGAAGAAAGAGGGGAGGAAGTGGGGAGGAGGAGGAGGGGGAGGAGAGGAGGAGAAGAGAAGTAGAAAAAAGAGAGAGAGAGAGAGAGGGGGGAGGGGGGAGGAAGAGGAGAAGAAAGAAGAAGAAAATGACGACAACGACGACGAGGACGACGACGACGCTGACGAGGACAACGACGATGAGAAGAAGAAGAAGAAGAAGAAGAAGAAGAAGAAGAAGAAGAAGAGGAAGATGATGATGATGATGATGATGATGATGATGATGATGATGATGATGATGATGATGATGATAATGATGACGACAAAGAGAACGTTCGATTCCTCAAAATGTGTAACAGGGACCATTTTTCTTTATAAATACCAACAAACATTACCAAGATGAACAAATAAAGTCCCGAAAAATGATGCAAAATAAAAAAAAGAGGAAACTGCAAGGTTGTGGATAGATGTTTACTAATTAAAGAACTTCATGCTAATTTTTCATTAAAGAAAAAAATCAAAACATGATAGGCAATAGGGTTAATATTAATAGACCAGCCATCAGAACAACAACAAGATTTCACTAGCAACGATAATGCCTTCTTAAAAACAATTTCGTAAGGAATTGGCGCTAGCGGGAATGGAACACGTAACTTCTGATAGCAAGCATGGCGCTTTCCCCGCTGAGCCAATCAGACATGCACCCTGGGATGGTTGTCGCCTGTCCGCAGTGTGGCCTGAGGGGGCGAGACCGTTGCACCTGACCTGGCCGGACTCTGCAGGATGGAGATGAGAGGACATGTGTACGCTGTCTGTAGAGTGCTCTCCCGTTGGCCCTTTGGCCGGCTATTTTAATGAAAACCACCAAGGGTACAGCTGTCGTCATTATTCGAAGAAAACACCCGCAGTTGCTCGCTCTCTCACTCGCTCGCTCTCTATCTGTCTGTTTGTCTGCCTGCCTGTCTGTCTGTCTGTCTGTCTGTCTGTCTCTCACTAATACACACACACACACACACACACACACACACACACACACACACACACACACACACACACACACATGCTTGCTTGCTCATTCTGTCTGTCTGTCAGTTGGTCTTTTTTGTATTTCCGTCTGTCTGTCTGTCTCTCTCTCACTGTATGTCTGCACGCCCCAGTGAGAGTGTTGGGGACTCCTTCAGAGCAAAAAAACCCTTCCCCCCTCTGACTTTGTCTTTTTTGTCTGTTTTTACTTTTGTTTACCGTTGTTCTGCCTAACCATCCTGTCTTTGTCATGGAACTTTTAATTTTTTTCCCCATTTGACACTATTTCTATGACATAACGACATGGTCATTTGATACTGAAAATTACATCAGCTGTTCAGACTGACCAATCTTCTGTGCCAGTCTTCCACTGTGGCTTTTGTGATGTATTTCTGTGGCATTTCAATGCATTTTTCCACGACATGTTTTTTACTGTTTGTTTAAAATCTGCGATTGAGAAGTAAAGGGAACTCCTTCCCCGTCCTCTCTCTGTCTTTGTCTGTCTATCTGTTGTCTGTCTATCTATCTCTCTGTCTGTCATACACACACACACACACACACATACACACACACACACACACACACACACACACACACACACACACACACACACACACACACACACACGCACACACACACACACACACACACACACACACACACACACACACACACACACACACATACACACACACACACACACACACACACACACACACACACACACAAGGGTAGCGATAATAGGGAAAGAGGTTGGAGTGGGGGGGAGGGAGCAGGAGAGGGTGGTGGGTGTACTAAGAGTGTAACACACATCCAAAGACAACATGACAAATACTAACTCCATGTCGGCAGAATGAGTCTGGAGTTTGGAAGGACAACATTACGGCAGTCTGTACTGGGTCATGACATGCTGTATGAGGCATATACAATGCATATACATTCGACTCTGAAAGACCTGTACAGCGAAACTTATACGAAACTTATACAATATTTATGTGGGGCTTATTATAGATCACAAAAGGCTAATGCAATGCTATTTAAGACTTTTAGAGGGCGAAAGAGGCTTACACAAACCTATAAATGCTGTGTATACAAAGTATACAAAGCCTATACAAGACTTATACAGACCACACAGAGCTTCTGCAAGGCGAAGCTGGGAGGAATAATAATAATAATAATAATAATAATAATAATAATAATGTTAATTTATATAGCGCCTATTCTCTAAAAAAAATTGGGCTATATGCGCTTTACATAACCAACAACACACACGCACACACACACACACACACGCGCACGGGAGCGTGCACGCACGCATGGTCACGCCCGACCACACACTCACGTTCACAGACACACGCACGCACGCACGCACGCACGGACTCACATCAACACAGTGTGCACGCACAAGCGACACAGCCACCAGGCTCTCTAACGCATGCACTCAAAACCCCACCCAGGCACTCGGAAGGTTCATTGGGAAGTGAGGGGGTGGGGGGGATGGATGAAAGAAATTTGTTTTAACGGCAGATTTGAAAGAGGAGGGCGAAGGTATGTATGGAATAAAGAACTTAGTTCCACGTGTAGTGTACTGTTTTGTTTTGTTTCTTCCATGGCAACAATACCGTCGATCATAGTTAAGCTACACGCGACGGAACGGGTGACCGAAGCATGGATATCAAATACTGCTCTCTTTTTTTTTGTCCCATCCGTTGGATGAGAGTCTGCAATTTCAGTTTCAGTTTCATTACTGCTGAGCCAATCACACACAGCCCTGTGAGGGCGATCACAACATTAGAAAAAGGTCACTGTGACGACAGACTACAACTTTCAACAACTGTTGCCACTGTACGTATACAACTATGTATAACACACCAGCGTCAGCTTTGATTTCATTATGACGGATAAAAAAAAAAAAATTCACTGTGCTGAATGCGAAGCTGTTTCACATAGATGACTGCAAACTGTTTACAAAACGCGTTAAAACAGAAACCTATCCTCCGAAAGAAGAAACGTGTTAAAGTTTCACATTAGTAAATACAGCACTGCATTTATTCCAGGCGTTGAATTCTAATTACCCGTACTGCAGATCAAAACATAAGAATTGAAATGATATGAATTGTCTGAAGAGAAAAGAGAGTGAATACTTTCTGGAACAAAGGCAGTTCAACGGGCTACGAAGGCAGAAACATCAGACGGCAGGGATGAAAACACAAAAAAAAAACGAACGAAGAGTCAGAGAGAGAGAGCAACGAACCCCACCATTGCCAGATATCACTGAACTGAAGGACCTTGAGTCGCTGGCATAAGCACAAGGCGTGGTAGTGGTGATAAGAGTATGAACACAGATGTTACATAAATATGTAATTCATTTTTATCATGGAGGAGGAGGGGGGGGGGCGGGAGGGGGTGGATGCACAATGGGGTATGGGATTTCGGTCAGCTTTGCAGGGAGGCCTCTAAAACCAGAGATAATAAGAGGTCGGAGAAATGAAAAAAAAAAAAAAAAAAAAAAATTGTGTTACTTTGATATACATTGTCCATGTGACACACTATACTTTGATATACAATGTCCATGTGACACACCATTAGCAGTTTTAGATCTCGCAAGCCCCCACCTCATCTCTTAGCTCTCACTTGTCCCCCCCTCCCCCACCCCCACTCCCACTCTTCTCTTTTCTTCGTCTGATTCTGTTCTTTTTCTTATTCTTCTTATTCTTTTTCTGGTTCTTCTTGTTGTTGTTGTTGTGTTGTTGTTGTTGTTGTTGTTGTTCTTCTTCTTTCTTCTTCTTCTTCTTCTTCTTCTCTTCTTCTTCTTCTCCTCCTCTTCCTCCTCCTCCTCCTCCTCCTCCTCCTCCTCCTCCTCCTTTCTCCCTTCTCCTTCTTTTCTTCTTCTTTTCTTCTTCTTCTTCTTCTTCTTCTTCTTCGTCTTCTTCTCCTCCTCCTACCTTTTCTCCTTCTTCTTTTTCTTTTTTCTTCTTCTCTTCTCCTCCTTTTCTTTTCTTCTTCTTCTTCTTCTTCTTCTTCTTCTTTCTTCTTCTTCTTCTTCTTCTTCTTTCTTCTTCTTCTTCTTCTCTTCTGTGTTTATGAGTTGCATCAAGGCTCAATCTAGCCATCCAGGCAGGGCTGACAGAGATAACCATCGTAGGCTAGGAAAACGGACACCTCATCTAGCATTTCTCCACAATGAATTAAAACAGGCAGTTGAAAAAAAAAAAAAAAAACACCTTTTGGCATCAGCGGGACAGACAAAGCCAAACTTTTACCTGTTGGCATCAGCGGGACTGACAAAGCCAAACTTTTTACCTTTTGGCACCAGCGGGACTGACAAAGCCAAACTTTTTACCTTTTGGCACCAGCGGGACTCGACTTCCAGAACAGCTTATAGGAAACTCAACCCTCTCCTACTGATACGAGCTAATCAGACGCCTATCCGGCGATTGTTATCTCCTGTCTGCCGTGTGATCTGATGGGGTGAGAGGACGTTGTACCCGACCTGGCTGGGTCGGCCAGACTGCAGGAGGGTGGAGATGAGGTGAACACTATTCGCTCTCCGTATAGGTCTCCTATTCGCCCCCTTGGCCAGCTGTTTTAGTGGAGCCATCAAGAACACAGCTGGCCTCATCATTCATGACAATTACCTGGGATGATGGATCCCTGTCTGTCTGTCTGTCTGTCTATCTGTCTGCCATTCTGTCTCTGTCTCTGTGCGCCTCTATCTCTCTAACTGCTCTTTCTCTCTGAGTACCTCTCTCTCTGTGCATCTCTCTCTCTCCCTCTCTCTCTCTCTCTCTCTCTCTCTCTCTCTCTCTCTCTCTCTCTGTGCAAACCTGTCCATTTCTTTCGCTGTCACAACCTGCCTTTCTGTGTGAGCATCTGCCTCTTTCTGTCTGTGTCATTGTCTAAGCTACATCTCTGTCCTTTTTTCATTTTGGTGTTCTTTTCCCGATTATGTGTGTGACAATCTGTTGCTTTTTATGTCGCATAAACTTTGTCTGTTCATCTCTCTCTCTTTCTCTCTCTCTCTCTTCTTCTTCTTCTTCTTCTTCTTCTCTTCTTCTCTTCATCATCTTCTTCTTCTTCATCATCTTCTTCTTCTCCTTCTTCTTCTCCTTCACGCAAACACACACACACACACACACACACACACACACACACACACACACACACACACACAGAGACAGAGAGAGAGAGAGAGAGAGAGAGAGAGAGAGAGAGAGAAGAGGGGTGATAGGATGTAGGGGGTGCCGATGCCGGATGGAGAGGGTCAGGTTCATCTCCAAGACAATACAGAAAAAAACACATTGTTGACTCAAGGAGTCTGGAAGAACAATGCTTTGAGAGTCTGCACAAAGTCATGCTACGCCAGGCCACGCTGAGACAAGACCATACTAAGCTAACACATGACTATGCAATGCCAAGCTTCTACAGGGTTTCAGTGCCATGACTGGCCAGACTGACTTCGCACTATGGCCACAACGAGAGCAGGCCGCTCCTGTCTTGGATTACAACGCTATACAACTTTACCCATGTACTGCATGAACTGCATACAGCAGTTTGTCATTTCAATGTCAGGTTTGACATCCTGATGAGGATAAAATATTTGGCCAAGCTGAGTGCACCAGCCACTCTGGTGAAATGTTTTACGTTCTGTTGAAAACACGGTGAAAAAAAAAATCAATTACCAAAAATATTTAAAAGCAAAACAACAACAACAACAACAAACAACTGCAAACAAACAAAAAAACAAAACAAAAAAACCGTACCCATAATGATAACAGTACAGTGAACAAACAAACAACAACAACAAAATCAATAAAAGATTTCAGTGCAAAAAACAAACAAACAAACAAACAAAAAACAAACAAACCTGAACACAACAAAAATCCAGCCAAACAAAAACAACACAAGACAAACAAATAAACAAACAAAAAAAAAGTGACTGGGCCAATATCACCAAACCAGTATGAACAGTTGTGCCCATTGCAGAGGTTCAATTCTTATAAACTAGTCACCAGATCGTAAGATAAAAACGCAGCATATTATACATTGCAAAGAGAGAAAACAAAAAGGAAAACAACAATTGTGTTTTCAGTTTACAAAAAAAAAAACGAAAAAAAAAAAAAAAAAAACAAACAAAACATACAAAGGAACTACACGTGCAGAAAAAAAAACCCAGAAGACGAGAGACAAGAAAGATTGAAAAAAAAACGAGTCATTGAGAGTGAACAAGCTCATGATATTCTGATACAATGTATACTGAAAGAATCTACAGGGATCCATATACAGCTCCATGATGAGGATGGCAGTGGGTGGGTGGGGGATATGTGTTTATTCAATAAATGATTCGATCTTAACTGTTAATGGCGGAAATATGTAAATGGGGCACGAGACAGGGTGAGCATTGCAGGAACTCTTGCAATCTGGGAGTTATAAAGAGGCAAATAACTTTCACGTGACGTAAATGTAATACGGACATGGAACCTCCTGGGATTATTGGTTTCCTCAACCTCCGTCCCCCACTAACCTCACATCACCCCTGCACCACCTATTACTTTTTACCCCACACTCTCTCTCTCTCTCTCTCTCTCTCTCTCTCTCTGTGCCTGTCTGTCCATCTGTCTGTCTGTCTGCCTGTCTGTCTGTCTGTCAGCCTCTCTCTCTCTCTCTCTCTCTCTCTCTCTCTGCTTATCTTCTCTTCTTTCTCTACATTTTTCTAACTTGTTTGCGTATTGTATGGATTTGTATTTATGACAAATTTATTCATAGTATACATCTGGGATTTTTTGTGTGTACCCATGGGTGAAATGTAAACAAGCAATTTGCATGCTTGCCCCACACTACTGTCTTTAAATACATTCTCTCTCTCTTCCTTTCTCACTCTCTCTCTCTCTCTCTCTCTGTCTCTCTCTCAAAGTTTAACGTCCAAATCCACGCTAGGAAATAGGACAAAGAGGAAAACGTGAAGCATGCGACCCCTGTCTAACACTTTACTAACGCTTCCAGAAGGACATCACACTAAACTGTGCAACGAACATCCAGCCATTTCCCTTTAGGCGTTAGCGGGGGAGGGGGAGGGGGAACTCACAACGTTCGGCAGACAACAGGGCGCTTTCCCACCGAGCCAATCCGACATGCATCCTGGGATGGTTGTCGCCTGTCCGCAGTGTGGCCTGAGGGGGCGAGGCCGTTGACCCTGACCTGACCGGACCTGGCTGGACTCTGCAGGGTTGGAGATGAGAGGACGTGTGTACGCTGTCTGTAGAGTGCTCTCCCATTTGCCCTTTGGCCGCTTATTTCAGTGGAGCCGTCACAATGACCACTTGGTGTCATTATGCAAGGAAAGTACACATGGGAAGGATGGTGGAGGGGGTATATAGAGATCATACCGTATTGAGTGCTCTGTGTATCATAAGGTATTGTTTCTGTTTGCCTTTTGAACGTGTGTGTGTGTGTGTGTGTGTGTGTGTGTGTGTGTGTGTGTTTTAGGGGGTGGGGGTCTTTTCTTTTCTTTTTTTTATGGTGTTCTCACAGAGAGAGAGAGAGAGAGAGATTTTTGATTCTCAGTATATTTAAGATGTAATTTGGTTTATTGTTACAATTCTGATTTTATTATTCTACTTACAAATGTTAAATGTTTCCCCTGTTAATTTTTCCTTTATGTTTTTTATGTCTTTCAGATGTTATTTGTATTATTTTCGTTTTCTCATTAATTTATTTAGTTTTTATCCTTTTAAAATGTCAGTACAACACTATGTTAATCTGACAGTAAATGGTTTTAGTCAGTCAGAGTGTGTGTGTGTGTGTGTGTGTGTGTGTGTGTGTGTGTGTGTGTGTGTGTGTGTGTGTGTGTTGTTTATGCTGCAACATTTCCAGCAGATCCAGTTCCCTGGTTGCCTTGAGATCATGGAAGTGCGTTTACTATAGGCTGCCTATACCATTTCGCACACCCCATACAAAAACGCCGACCTACCGATGAAGGATCCTCTCAATGACGAAGCGATACGTTCCCCACTGAACCAGCTTACTAGAATAAGGAATACTGCAGGGAATTCCAGTGTACATTGTATCTCATATTTAGGAAATCCCGTGCTAGTGGTTCGCCTTTTTTATTTTCTATTTT
>JADBJO010001066.1:422500-495000 GCA_016801955.1 Conus betulinus | reverse complement strand
CAAGTCATGCAATGATTAAAAAAAAAAAAAAAAAAAAGCTGAAAGACACCAGACATGCCCAACTCAGCAGCAAACAATTCCATACACGCCCCCCCCCCCCCCCCCCCCCCCCCCAACTTCAAGAACGACAAGAGAAGGGAGAAGGAGATCAACATAGGATCAACATAGGATAACAAAATGAGAGAGAGAGAGAGAGAGAGAGAGAGAGAGAGAGAGAAAGGGAGGGAGGGAGACAGTCAGCCAGACTGACAGAGAGAGAGAGAGAGAGAGAGAGAGAACAATCACGGTTGTTCAACCAAGGTGGATAGCACGTACTTTCAACATTTTGTTGTGAAGACTAGTCACACGGCAATGCGCATGAGAACCATTTGAGTGAAAAAAAAAAAAAAAAATCAGTCTTCGTGCATCGGATGAGACGGATAAGAAACATGGAGAGAGAGAGAGAGAGAGAGAGAGAGAGAGAGAGAGAGAGAGCATATCAAAATTTGCCACATCACAAATGACAAAATACAATGAAAGAAGGGTAGTATCAAAATCAAGTCATGCAATAAAGAAGAATGAGCTGAAAACACCAGAATACCCATTGCGGCAAAACAACAACACCCCCCCCCCCCCCCCCCCCCCCCCCCCCCCCAAAACATCAAAAACAACAAGAGATAGAATTTGGAGATCAACATAGGATAACAAACCCGACTCATGGAATTTTGTTTTCTAGTTCAGTTAATATAAACGAGTGATACCTTTCTTTGAACACGTTGAGACGGATATCAACGTCGATTTTATTAATAATGGCATTCCACAAACAACTCCCGGAGTAAATCAGACTAGTTTTAAAAAGATCAATTCTGGGACGTGGTGGTACTATCCTAGACGAATGGTTATTACTCGTTTGTTGGAAACATATTAGTAAGGGAGTGTGGTGCTCTTCCAGACAGTATTTTGAACATGAAAACAGCTTTGTTATACTCTAATTTCATTTTTAATGGCAAAATATTCAATACCTTATAATCAGACGCTAACAGAGTCGACGGCTTTAAAGGCTTTTCAAGTCTATATAGACTTATTAGAGGTTTCATGATATTATTGCTTGCTGAATCCCAAACAGTTGAAACATGATTTATGTAAGATTCAATGTAAGCACAGAAGAACATTTTTCGACTGTGTAGATTCAAGAATTTTTTTCACTTTAGAGAGAGTTGACAGATCTTTTTAGAAATAATGTTACATATCCTTGTAATATGATCTGACCATGACAAATTATTATCAATGACAACTCCAAGAACTTTATGGCTATTAGCTTCTTCAATCTTTTTGTCATTTAAGTAAAGAACAGATAAATGATCAGGAAGATTTTGGCGTTTTGTGTCGAGTTGTTATAAGCATGAATTTCGTTTTCTCTGTGAATGTGGACACATGTAATTTAGTTCAGACCAGTCGGCTAAGTGGTTAATATTTTCCTGAAGAGCTGTTGAGACTTCGACGACATTGGTGCAACTAATGTGTAAGGTCGTGTCGTCAGCAAGTAACTCGCATACTGCAGTAAGAACTAAAGGTAAGTCGTTAATGTAAATTGAAAATAATAAAGGACCTAGGACAGAACCTTGTGGAACACCGTATTCAACAGGCAATGCAGAAGATGTTTTTCCCACTAAACGTTACTGATTGTTTTCTACCAGACAGGAAAGATGACATGAGTTCTAATGAATCAGTAGACAAACGATAGATCTTAAGTTTTTTTAAGGAGTGCATGGTCAAGTACATCAAAGGCTTTAGTGAAATCAACAAAGAGAGCACCAGTGATTTTGTCATTGTTGATATTAGTCAACCATCTGTCAACTAAGGATGTCAATGCAGTATGGCATGAGAAGTTTGCTCTGAAACCTGATTGGTTCGGATGAAAAAGATTGTAAAAATTAAAATGTATCCAAGACTTGTTTGGCTTCAAAAGATCAATGTTGAAATCTCCCAATAATGTTAATTCATGAGTAGTGGAACATAAATCCTCTAGCAGAAGAGTAAAGTTATCACGCCAAACTGCACTCTCTGCAGGATTTCTGTACACAAATCCAGCGAAAAGAGGTTTTGAGCGTTTGAATTTAATTTGTGTCTATAATGATTCTATGTTAAAATAGTTTGTAGGATTAATCCTTTTAAAGTTAACACTTTGATGGACGTAGATAACTAAATCTGTATCCATAGTACGTGTAGGATCTTTACGTACGATTTTGTATCCTGTTATATATAGTTCAGAGTCGCTTATATGTTTTGACAATCTTGACTCTGCAAAAAACCAAACACATGGAAATGTTTGCCAGAGTTATCTAAAATATGGGATACATCAGTCAATTTATTTATGATATGATTAATATTCAGAAAACCAACTCTAAGCCCATCCTTAGATGGCCATGTCCTAAGGGTATTAGACATTTAAGCCACAATGAATACAGAGCAGTTGTCAGAGAGAGAGAGAGAGAGAGAGAGAGAGAGAGAGAGAGAGAGAGAGACAGAGAGCGAGAGAGACAGAGAGAGAGAGAGAGAGAGAGAGAGAGAGAGAGAGAGAGAGAGAGAGAGAGACAGAGAGAGAGAGACAGAGAGAGAGAGAGAGAGACAGAGAGAGAGAGAGAGAGGGAGGGAAAGGCACACATACACACATGCGTGAACACATATGCACACAAAGTACACATATATACACGCGCGTGTGCGCACATGCACATACAAGTGCACACGCACGCGAACATGTACACACCGACATACAAGGGCACGTACGCACACACACACATACACGCGCACAGGCATGCATGCACACACACACACACACACACACACACACACACACACACACACACACACACACACACACACATAACACACACACACACACACACACACACACACACACACATAAACACACACACACACACACACACACACACACACACACACACACACACAACACACACACACACACAAAAACACACACACACACACACACATAAACACACACACACACACACACACACACACACACACACACACACACACACACACACATAAACACACACACACACACACACACACACACACACACGCACACACACACACACACACATTACTGACGCCCAGAACATCCTTAATATGGCCTCGCACGGTCGGCAGCACTGTAAACAACGTGTGCACTGAGGCAATTTGCCCAGGAGACTAATCACGGTGAGGAACAAAGATGAAAACCATGACACCGACGAAACATGTAAAACGGGGATGTCGATCTGCAGCCCGAAACCCAAAACGGAACGACTCCAATATTTGCCCTGGACTACCATATTCCAATAGGCTACATGCTGTTTTGTCTACCCGCTCACATAGTTCATGACGTCATACATACCCTTCGGTTCCCTCCCCCACCCTCTCCCCCATCATTCTGCTCCCCCACCCACCCCTACTCTCTCCATATCTGTTACAGCTGCTAATTGGGTGGGTGTGTGTGTTTTTTCAAGTTGGAGTTCGTCGTAACTCTATCCACGCTTTGTGTTATCTGTTGTTTTCTTTTTGTCTTTTTTTTTTTTTTTTTTTTTTTTTTGTTTTGAGTCGTTCGTGTAATTCATATCACACGTTTTATATTTCTTTATTCGCTTTTAAAAAAAAAATTTTATTCGCTCGTTCGCTTGATGCTATGTCGTGTGTGTGTGTGTGTGTGTGTGTGTGTGTGTGTGTGTGTGTGTGTGTGTGTTGTGTTGTGTTGTTTGTTGTTGTCTCCTTTTCTGGTGTTACGGCATATACTGCGCATTCAAGAAGAGAGAGAGAGAGAGAGAGAGAGAGAGAGAGAGAGAGAGAGAATCTTCCTATCTTCTCTCCTTTATTCCTTCTACCCTTCTCTCGCTGTTTATTCCTGTGTAATAAATACTAATGCTAACGAGTAAGAGCGTCTTTGTGTCGAGAGAGCCTTTAAGCGCTGTTAGTATGGACCAACCCACAACCTCATGTAGTTAGTGGTTATTACGACATAACACCAACTTACCCTTCACACACACATATTCATACACACAAACATTCATACACACACACACCACTCTCTCTCTCTCTCTCTCACACACACACACACACACAAACCTGGCGAAAGACCGTTCCCATTCTACAGCGGTATGCAAGCACTGAACATAATCAATGGTCCAAACGATAGATGGATGGTGGGTGGGTGGGTGGGTGGATAGATAAGATGGATGGAAGAGGGGATGGACAGGTGGGTGAGAGGGTACGACATTGGATAGGTGGATAGTGGATGATTAGGTGGATGGGTGGATGGATGGATGGATGGATGGATGGGTTGATGGACAGATGGATTGTGGATGGATGGATGAATACACTCGTTAGCACAGAATGAAAAAGAGGATCATGGGGATGGGGAGGAAACGGAGGAAGAGGAGGAGGAGGAGGAAAAGAAGAAGGAAGAAGAAAAGGAGGAACAGGACGGGAAGGAGAAGGAGGAGGAGGATTAAATGAGGAGGGGGGAGAAGGGAGAAGAGCAAGATAAGGACAAAGAAGTATGAGGAGAAAGAGAAGAGGAAGAGAGACGAAGAGAGAGAGAGAGAGAGAGAGAGAGAGAGAGAGAGAGAGAGAGAGAGGGGGAGGAGGAATAGGGGAAGGAGGAGGACAGGAAGGAAAGAGATGAAGAGGAGAAGAAAAAAGAAATAAAGGAAGAGGAGGAGAAGGACGAGAAAGGGGAGGACGAGGAGAGGAAGGGATGGTGGAGGGAGACAAAGGAAGAGCAGAAGTGCACAAAGAAGGAGGAGGAGGAAGAAGGGGAGAAGAAGGAGGAGGAGGAAGAAGAAGATGATGATGATGATGATGAAGATGAAGATGATGTTGAGGATGATGGTGATGAGGATGATGACGATGAAGATGATGATGATGACGATGATGATGATGATGATGATGAACGACACAAAGTAGAAGAGGAGAAGAACATGGCGAGAAAAGAATAAAACTGAGCAAGGGAAGAAAAAAAGTGAGGAAGAGGAAGAGGAGAGAAAGATGAAGGAGAAAGAGAAAGAGGGGAAGTAGACGAGGAATGAGGAGGAGGAGGAGAAGAGGAGAGGAGGAGGAGGAGGAGGAAAAGAAGAAAAAACAACTTTAAGAAAAGGGAAGAGGGAGAAGAATAAACAGAGAGAAAAAAGAAGAGGGGGTGTGAAGAGAAAGAGGTCTTGGGGGAGAACAGGAGAAGGAGAGGAAGAGAGGAGGAGGGAGAGGAAGAGAGAGAAAAAAAAAGGAAAAAATCTACAGAGAAACAGTGTTCATGCCCGAATTTTTGGCTTTCATGCCCCCCCCCCCCCCCCCCCCCCCCCTTTCCTCTCCCCCCCTTTTATAATGGATATTCTCCTACTCCTCCATTCCTCTCCCGTGTTATCTTTTAAGTTTATGTGCCCGTTGCCAGCCTTTCAGCTGTTCTGTAGTGGTCCTTCCACCCCCCTTAACGCATATCTTGCAACACGCCCTTTCACTACCCCCACCCCTCCCTTCACTTTTCCTAACCCCCACCCTCCCTTCACTTTTTCCTAACCCCCACCCTCCCTTCACTTTTCCTAGCGCTTATCAACAAACCTCTAGAATGAGGACTTGGTGTTCATTTTCAGGAGCTCATTGCGTGGCTGTTCTTCTTCTTCTTGTTGCTGCTGCTTTTTTTCCCCCCAGTCAATGCTTCGAGGTCCAAGTCAATTGACAGAGACGAAGCAGGCTCATTGTTATATTTGAAGAACAAGAAGGCATTGTGTGAAATGTGAGCTCTGTCTCTCTCTCTCTCTGTGTCTCTTACCCAGTCTATTTGTATCTCTTTCTTTTCGTCAATCTATTCTTGTACCCCCCCCTTGCTGTCATTTTATTTGTATCACTTTCTCTCTTTTATTTTTTTCTGTTTGAATCCTTCTCTTTTGCTGCCATTCCATTTCCTTTTTTTTTGTTGTGCTGCTGTCGTTTTATTTTTATTTTTCACCGCTTTCTTCGCTGCCATTCAATTTTTGTCATGCTGTTGTCGTAGCTTTGCTGCTGTTCTGTTTTCATGCCTTTGTGACAATGGTTGTCCTGAGTCTGTACGTGTGTGGCCACACCCTTGTCCCTTTCCCACACCTCCATCCTCCCTTCAACATACTTTCTTTGCCGGCTTTTAATTGCGGGTGTTTGAATGTGTAAAGAAATGAAAACAGAATATAAAAACAGCTGATGAAGCAATAACAGCGACAGCGACTCACCACCACAATTTATGGGCGTCTTCTGCATGGTTTGATGATGGAAGAAGAAGAAAAAAAATCTTATGAAAGTCAAATGAAAATAGTCTGGTCTGACATTCGGAGGAAAACAAAACGAACAAAGGTCAAAGTATAAATCGTCCCATAGTTTGGTCCGATACTTAAGAGTTTTGAAAAAAGAATGAAGGATAACAGAACAAAGAGCAGAACATGTAACTGGTGCTCTGCTTCATCCGAAGTCAATTACAATGCGGTACAACTGCACCAGAAACAAACCATTGACTGAGGAAGGTCTGTTCAAGCTTGCTATGCTTGGTTGCCTAAATACCAAAACAAACTGTAACCATATCACTGAGATACGAACTCTTCAAGCGTGCTAACCCTGGTTATCTGTATACTGAAGGAGTCTCAAGGATTGGTAACCCCGATTTCCAATGCCAAATCAAAGCCCATCGCAATTTCATTGTTGCTGGATTCTCCAGGACGACTCACCTTGGGGCTACCTCAACGCCAAAAAGATGCCATTACAATTTCATTGAGGAAAGATTCTTCAGCTTACTGATCTTGGCCACCTCAAGACCAAAAACAAGCCACTACAATTTCATTGAGGAAAGATTCTTCAGCTTACTAATCCCGTCTACCTCAAGACCAAAAAGAAGCCATTACAATTTCATTGAGGAAAGATTCTTCACCTTACTAATCCCGTCTACCTCAAGACCAAAAAGAAGCCATTACAATTTCATTGAGGAAAGATTCTTCACCTTACTAATCCCGTCTACCTCAAGACCAAAAAGAAGCCATTACAATTTCATTGAGGAAAGATTCTTCAGCTTACTAAACTTAGTCATCTCAACACCAAAACAAGCCATTTCCATTTCACTAAGAATTCTTCAGCTAGCTCACCCTGGTTACCCCTAAACCCAATACAAAGCTATGTACAGGTAGGACTCAAGCTTCTTCACCCCCTCATTACCTCAATACCAAAACATGCCATGACCCATTCACTGAGAGAGGAATCTTTTTAGGCGTACTAACACCAGTTACCTCAACACCCAAACAAGCTACAACAATTTCATTGTGGCAGGATTCTTCTCCTGGACTTCTAACCCTGGTTACCACAACATCAAAACAAGCCACTTCCATTTCATTAAGAGCTCCTCAAGCTTGTTAAACGTGGTAATTCACACACACACACACAATGCCATATGATGTCCAGTTCATTGAAGGGCTCAAGTTTGTTCATCCTGATTACCTCAACACAAGAACACGCCGTAACAATTTCACTGAGAGAGATATCTTCAACCTTACTAACACTGGTTACCTCAACACCCCCCCAAAAACCTCTTCATTATGGCAGGATTATTCTCCTGGTGGGCTAACCTTGGTTACCTAAAACAAGCCATTAAAATTTCAATGAGGACAGCTTCTTCAGTTTGCTAACCCTGGTCATCTCAACACCAGAACAACCCACCTCCATCTCATTCAGGACTCTTCAAGGTTGTTCACCCTGGTTAACCCTACTCCAAAAAAAGCATTTCATGTCCAGTTCACTGAGGTAGGACTCAAACTTGCTTATCCTGATTACCTCAACACAAAAACACGCCATGACCATTTCACTGCGAGAGGAAATCTTTAGGCTTACTGACCCTCGTTATCTCGAAGCCAAAACAAGCCATGTCCATTTCACTGCGAGAGGAATCTTTAGGCTTACTAACCCTAGCCAATGAATTTCATGAAGGATTCTTCAGCTTGCCAACCTCGGTAACATCAACACCAAAACAAGCCACATCAAATTCATTTAAGGGACTCTTCAAGCTTGCTAACCCTGGTTAACCCACACCCAAAACAAGCCAAGTTCAAGAAACACCCAACCCCAGCACAGCAACGATCTCAAACTGGCAAGCTTGGAACCTCTTTCACTTATTTACTTTTCAGGAAAATAACCTGCCTTCCTTAAAAAGATGACTGGATCTTGAGAACATATTTCTTTTCCCGTGATTTACTCAGCTTCCCTATTCATCACTGACCTTGAACTCACTATAAACATGTTGGCTAACGGTACTGGTCTGTATTTATGAAACCTGCTCTATTATCTGTGTAACTGTTTGTGTGAAGTTTGAGATTGTTGCTGAGCTGGTGCTGAAATGCATTTTTTTTGTGTGTTGAAGTGTGTTGTCACCATTGCGTGTGCAAGCTAGTGTGTGTGTGAGTGTACATACACTGACCGATATGTTCACTTCACACATAATATTCACTACAGTGCATCTGTAGATTTCATCAACTTGGTTTATTATTTGCACAACATCTGTTTATAAAAAACTGTACAAGTTTCACATGTCAAGATTACAAATGAACACAGAAAGAGCACTTTTTCATTGGATATTGAAATAATCTCACTTCTTCCAGTCAGTTCCAAACATAGCTGAACTCCCTTGAGGTCGGGCCAAATTCATACCATCATCATCAACATTCTGCTCCACAGAACTGAACTGACCCGATGTTTCCACAAAGCATGATCAGGCAGAGTTCTCTTCACTGATGAAGAGTTTGCCATTCCCAAACTTGCCACAAAGCATGATCAGGCAGAGTTCTCTCACTGATGAAGAGTTTGCCATTCCCAAACTTGCCAAACAAAATGCAAACACGCTGTTCTTCTCCTTAGTCCAGTTTACTCATTTCACCCATGGAAAGAAAGAAGGGGGAAAGAAAAAAAAAATGACCCTCACAAGAAGAATCGCCATCAATTCCATTATGAGAAAATAAATTTTCCACATAACACTTTAAATAGTTGATTAAAAAAAAAAAAAAAAATCACCGATAACACTAATATACTTCATGAGGATTAAAACGAACACAAACAAAAGAAACCAGAAAACCCAAACAAAACACTAATATACTTCTGTACCAGTCAATACTCCACACTGTCAACTAGAACAGTTGAAGGGGAAAAAAAAAATCTATATAAACTGAAACATAATGTCACTGGGCTGAGAACCAATCAGAATCATTTTTGTCTCGTCATGGGATATGCTCCTCTCCTGTACACAGAAAGAAAAGTGCCGGCACTTGAGCGCGCGGAAGCTGCATAAGACACACAGTCATCAAAATTTGATCAGCACAACGGCCGCACAACTCCCCAACACAGCGTCAATGGTAGCCATAGCTGCCTGGACACAACTGCCCTTTCACACTTCCCCATCACTCACATAGCACATTCGAATCGCCACCATTTCACTGATTGTTTTTTTGTTTTGTTTTTTTTCCAGATCATGTAAACACATACTGAAAGAAGGACTGGAATACAGACTGAAAAGTGAACCAGCAAGGATACATACAAAGTGCTGATATACTTAAAAAAAAAAAAAAAAAAAAAAAATCACATTAAGCGTTCTACACAAAAAAAACATGTGCTTAGTATCACACTAAAGGAGGGAGAGGGGGGGGGGGAGATTTCAAGGGCGTATGTAAATATGCATTTAGACAGAAAATCATTTAATAAAAGGCAAGCATTTGTCCATACACCACTTTACATACTATTTTGTTTAATACAGAAAAAACTGCAGTGTACTACACTGTATAATTTCAAACGAAAAGGTGAGAAAACATTAATTTTCAATGCACACACACACACACCTCTCTCCAAATTACAGGTAAAAAGAAACAGTGCGAAAAGTCTGGAAACATGGCACGCGAGTTGTACACAAAACGTACAGAGACATGCTCGTTCTCTCTCACACACAGAGCAGCCAAGATAAATAATGTGCTGAAAGAAAAACCACCTTCCAATGTTTGCTCTGTTAATTCCCAAAAAAACATCAGCAAGGCAAATCGGTGCCTGGTAATTCATCATGATACAAGCTGTTACAACAGTCTTCACATATATTCATATATATATATCATTAAAGTTTTAATGCTATGAACAAACCACAAAAATGTCAAGAAACACATCCTTCCAGATGATACTAACTAGTGTCCCAAACCCCGTGAAACCACACACACACGCACACACACACACACACACACACAAAACCAACCAAGCAAAAAAGAGCAGTGCTGTGACTCCTCAGGTGGGTTGCCCCACGACAACCTCAGACAGCTAGCTCCCTGTGACATCTGGCAGCGGGACTGCCACAAGAGTTAACGCGGGTTGTTTGGGCGTGGGCAGCAGTGACGGGCAGTGTGGGAACAATACTGAACAGCCAACCTTTTTTTTCATTCCACCAGCAAAGCTTTAAATGCCCCATTAGAACAGCCTGTGTTCAGGCTTAAGTCCACATCGTTCTTTTTTTTTTTTTTTCTTTTCTTTTTTTGGCGTACGCAGGCTGATACTCCTGTAGATGGATGCTACCTGTATAGACAGGCAAGGATTAATCCCATCCACCCAACAATGGGAGTGGAGTTTTGTGTGTATGACCATTTTTTATCCTGCCATTAAGGCAGCCATACTCCAACTTTGGGGAAGGTGCATGCTATACGTAACGTGTCATTGATACCAACGGCCAAACTGGCTTTCTCTTCCGAAAGTGGATGATGGATTTTACGTGTGTGCAAGATGTTGTGCGTGCGTTCACACACCGAACCTCGGTTTATAGTCTCATTCAAAGGACTGTATGGGAAATGGAGTCAGAACCAATGTTAACTCCAAGGGAAAAATCTCCCTGTACCGAAATGGCGTGACGGCGATTAGAACCCGCAACCCAAAGATTAAGAGTCTGGTACTCTACCACTAGGCTATTCCGCCCCCGTCCACATCATTCAATCCTGTAAATCAGTCCCCCCCCCCCCCCCCCCCCCCCCCCCCAAAGCGTGTTCTTCCCTGGTTGCCATGCGATAGACACATACAGGGAACCGTCACAAGATGTGGACTCGTGCAGAGTCCAAAGCACTTAAACACCGATCACTAGCCCGTCATCAAAGGTTCCTTTCTGTTCCAATTATGCACAGAGCAGCAACTGTGAAGCTACCTTTTTTTTCTTTTTTCGAAGATAAAATAATCACCCATGAATACATGATGATAAAGATAAAAAATAAAAAACCACACAACAGCAAAAAAAAACAACCAACCAAAAACAACAACAACAATGGCCTAATTTGACAGCAAAAATCTGGTGAACCAAGTGAGACTAAAGTCTTCTCTGCCCTGCACAGCCATTCAACCATTTATTTCTTTTTTGCTGTCCCAACCTCTGCGCCACCTGAGAGGCAGTGCACCCACGCCGCTCATTCCGACACCCTGTCCACAACCACAGCCCGGTCAGCCCCGCCGCAGCCCCAGCACTGGCAATCCAAAGGGAGCAATCAAATGTCAAGTCATGAAGAGGTTACCCACCGGAGGAGACACTGCACTGCTGCCGAGTCACTTCAATGGTGTTCAGTGGCACCTGTTCTGATCTAACATACGCAGGACACCACCTACTAAGCCCCCTACTGACGACAATAATTGCTTAGTCGCGGAGCCGGCGTGAGCTAGCTCTCCCTCTAGAGGGCGCCACCACGTCCGTCCAATGACAGCCCCCATGGACTCGCAGACACCGGTGACCCCGACGGAACTATACCAAGACCACGGATGTGGAGAGGACATCAAAATTGAGGTCATCATGACAGCAGGGCCACAGAATTTGAGACTTTTTTTTTTTTTTAAACGCTGATCAATGAAAATGAGGATGATTAAGATGATGCTATGGATTCCCATTCGGTCTGAGACTACGTGACAGGGCTGGACTCTACGCTTCCTTTCATTATATATATCCCGGCGTCAACCAGGCCCGAGAGATACAGGCACCTGCAGTGTGTTGGTCAGGAAATTTGAGCAACACTCTCAGAGACGCATTCATTAAGTGGATGAAACTCGACTGTGTGGTCCCAGTCTTCCCAACTGAGTCCGCAGCAAACTCAACTCTGGGTAAGCCGGTCGGGGCAGAAAAAAACACACATGACTCTGATGGGATTCAAACCCACGACCCCCCAGCCGGGGAGTCCGAGACGCTAACCACTTCGCCACGGCGGCTGGTTTCAACCATTTAACTGTCCGACAACAGTACTTACACAGTAGCAACACCGAATCTTCACTTCCATCTCTAACTGATGGTTGTGACTGCTCTCTTTGCCATAGGACAGCAGAACAGAGGAAGAACACACCTATGCAACAGTGAGGTGTGCCAGCCTAGCCATCAGCATGAGGAAACCTGGTGTCCAACCCATAGTCCTCACCAGGGCCGACAGAGCAAAGGGGTTCCTAGACACATCTTGTCTGTCGACAATCTCATGAAACCGTCCCCGATTCGGCAGAAGAGACCAGAGGCCTAGATGCAAAGGCAGGAGCAGCTGAAAAGAGTTCCAGCTAGATCTTGTCAAGGAAGAACTAAAAGAAAATTTTCATGAGGCTTACCCTGCACATGTACATCATTCCTTTCCAAGTCTCTGAAACACATGACAAAGATCTTTGAAATAAATCTGAATCTTAAAAATAAAAAAAATCCACTTCCAACAGTGTCGGGACTTCCAACGGTGTAAGAAGCTCCTGAACATGATCAAACTCTTCTAATTCATAAAGCACTTAAAATTATGATAACATGAATTTATATGGACATGATGTAATGAAGGAATTTTTTTTTTTAACCAATGTGGGCTTTCAATACATTCACAAAATGCCCTTCCAGAACTGTCGTTTCATTCCGGGTTTCCTCCCTAGTCTCACACATTCAGTTAAAAGAAAAAAAAAAAACTGAAACATGTGATTAAAACAATAAACAGCAACATCAAACCATGAAACGGCAGGTTCTCGCTTAGTTAAATAATGACATAAATCACACATGTGTCCACTTCTCTTACACGTGCATTTGCTTGCATATAGATACGCAGTGCTTTGCTTTTTAGATACTCATCAATATTACAAATCAACAGTTGTCTGTTCTTGTTGTAATTTTTTTCTACATTTCTTATCCCCCTAAACACCACACATGAAGATGACTTAACATCTTCAGTAACAAATGGTGTATTTCCTCAAATATTCAACAACAAATTAAAAAGGCAGCCTTGAAAAAGACACAAACCGCATACATTTCAACCTCTGTCATTCAACCGATACATGCACAGCTGTTTGAAACAACCAGTGGCACATACACACACACAGCAGTTGCAAATTGCCTTCAAGTGGCAACATTTACATCACTCCTGCGCTTGATTTCCCATGTTCCAGTAAAGAGGAGACGACTCACTCCGACGGTTTCATTAGCAGTCACAAAATCCGTTAGCAATTTCACACAATTTCCAGTCTCAAGGCAGAGCACTGGTTCATGTCTGTTCTCAAGCATTAAGGCCTTTGGTGCATATGAGACTTATTACACACGTGGGAGGAAACTGAGAAAAAATATCAGTTTTGGGGTGTTTTTTTTTACAATAACAGGTCACTTCCCCCCCCCATCCCCATTTCCCCCCTTTGTAGAGCAGCCTTGTATATCCTTTTACTCTCTACACTTAACAAGTGCGCGCACACACACACCCCATACACAAAAAAATCGAATACAAGACACTGAGTCACTGCAGTGCAGGCTAAGTAGCCATTTCTCTGTTTGACTTAGTAAGTAAGTTCAAGACTGGTCTAAACCAGAGTACCGATGCACCTGACACTGCATGACTGGATGACACCACAGACTGGTGAACAAACACCTGGTCACAACAGCTCGTCCAGTATCCCCCAGCCTTCATCACTGCTTGGCTACACATCGACAAAAGGTCATGGCCACAATCCACGCAGGTCAGGGTTCAGAAGGTCATCTGTCAGCGACAACATTCCTGGGCCTTTGGACACACAGGTGTGGGGGGGGTCGTGCAAATGTCCAACCCCCAACAGCAGACACTGGGCACCTGTTGAGTTACTCAGTAGCGGTGCAGTGTGTTCTCTAGTGAGTGGCGTGATGGTGACCTGTTATGAATAGCTTCCTGAAGACATCTGGTGCCGGAACCTCGACACAAGAATGGAAGCGACTGTGTGTGGGAGAAGCCAAAAAGAAAGGCGTGAGAGTGAATGCTCATGGACAACCCAAATTTAAAAACATTCTTGATATTATAAAAAAAAAAAACACACAAAACACACACTTACAAACACACACAAAACATTAAAATGGTAAGTGACAAACTCACCATTCACTGCAAACAGAAACACACACACAAACGCATACAGCGACCAGCATAAGATGGCAGATGATACAGACGCACTGCGACATAACCGCAGTCAGTAGCAGTGCAGTTTTGAAGGCAATTCGTGGTCAAGACACCTGCCGTTCACTTCCAGCAGTCACCGACAAGCACACCGTCCACCCTGATGAACACACTGACAATGAACACATTCTTTGTGCCCCTCACGCACAGACCTCCCGGGGGTGAGGAACGCTTGCACTTAGTTTACGAGCAGCACAAATGTGCCGAACCAACGCTTCCAATTCTTAGTTTTTCTTTTCTTTTCTTTTTTGGTCACAGCATCACGAACATGGCAATAGGCACCTCACAGGTCAGATGTTCGCAGCGTTTCCAAGTACCACAACCACAACTGGAAGCCCAAACTAGAGTCACTCACATGATCCAATTTCGATGCCTTCGAGTACCCCCATATCACAGATGGAGCCCCACAATGCAGGTGTTTTTTGATTCATCACCCACCCACCATTAGCGGAGACGGTCCTGAATGTTGCTTCACAGGGCGCGCCCCCCCTCAGTTGAGGTATTTGCGACACCGGCGCGAGCCACAGGTGCATGGTATCTTGACGTCTTCGATGGGGAACTTGTAGTCGTAGGTCAGTTCTTCGCCTTTCTTGATCCTGAAAACCATCCAGATAACCCCCTCAATACAGCGGAATAACAGAAGTGAGGTGAAGTCAACCACCTGGGGAGTACAACGGTATGGTAAGGTAAGTAATGTTGTGTATAGCCCAGCCCACCGCAGAGGGCCATACCAGTGCCGTCACTGTGCTGAAGTCAAAAACAAACAAACCAACCAACCTCATGCACACAACCCTTTAAAATACACCTTCTAAAACACATAGGAAATTACAAAAAAAAATCTTTCTTCCATAAAATCTAAATCGGATGAAAAATGTAAATCTCTTTCAGACAGTCAAAGATCACATCAGGTGGAGCATCTCTGAACAAGGTTTTCATGAAGTCTGCTTTTAAAGTGTTTATGTCTCACATCATACAAAAACGCTCAAAAAGGATATGTTTCACTGTGAGTGGTACATGACATGGAATGCACCATGGAGCTTCTTCACCTTTTAAAAAGAATGGGTGTAAAAGGAATAGCCTGTATGCAAATGGTACAAAACTGTTTCTACTTTACCCAGGATCTGTGAAACACAGTCCACCTAGTCCAAGGATCATGGCCCTATTTGATTAATAAAATGAAACGCAAGAAAGCTTACAGAACTGCGTCTGATCCACGCTTTAACCCCATCCCATCCTGGGTACCTGGTAACGCCTTACTTCCACTGTAAACCAGACACCAGTACACTCCCACCCAAGCACTACTCCAGGTTGGTGTACTTGTACTTTGCATAGTCAGCTTTCTCTGTGGAAGTTTACAAAAAAATCCAAGGCATGAATGCAATGCTTTGTCTAGAGCCGTCAAATCTGCTACCTTTCATTAGTATGAAAAAAAACCACCCAAACATATCACTTGATGAACCATGACGGGAATGACAAAGCAAATGGGAGGCAGTTTGACAGATGAAATCAATAACGACGACCTACAACACTTCTCACAAAAAGATTCTGAAATCAAAATCCCTTGAAATGTGTGTGTGTCTTAGTTTGGAAACTTCCTTCAATGTTGCTGCAACATAAAAAAAAAAGTGATTAAATAATTGAATGTCTACGTGTCATGTAGTGACCGTCACTGAGCATTCATACTCCTGACATTAAACAAGTCAGACATGTTTTAGTGTGACATCATTAGATTCTACATGATCAGCCTTTATTGCTAGTCCACAGCATGAGTAGAATCTGTATGGCTGTGGAGCAGAAAGGGTTAATATACAATTCGAAAAAAAAGACAAGGATCAAAAGCAAAGAGCGAGTTTCTCCTATTCCCATTTCTTTCCCTTTATAGTCCACTTCTGTCCCTTTATAATTCATTTCCTTCTCTTTACAATCCGCTTCTTTTCCCTTTATATCCACTTCTTTCATTATAATCCACTTTCTTCTTTTTTTTTTTTTTATAATCCACTTCTTTACCTTTCCTTTATACTCTATTCCCCCCCCCCCCTACTTCTTTCCTTTTAAAACCCACTCTCCCCCCTCCCTTCATATCCCACTTTTCCCTTTTATAATCCACTTCTTTTCCTTTTTCCACTCCACTCTCCCCCCCCCCCTTTCATAATTCACTTCTTTCCCTTTATAATCCACTTTCCCCCTTATAATCCACCTTCCCCTTCATAATCCACCTTCTTCTCTCCTCATAATCCACTTCCCCCCTTTAAATCCACTTCTTTCCCTTTCTAAGCCACTCTCCTCCCCCCCCCTAATCCCACTTCTCCCTTTTATAATCCGTTTTTTTTTCCTTTTACAATCCACTTCTCCCTTTCATAATCCACTTCTCCCTTTTACAATCCACTCCCCCTTTATAATCCCCCCCCCTCCATAATCCACTTCTTTCCCTTTCTAAGCCACTCTCCCCCCCTTCATAATCCACTTCTCCCTTTTTATTCATTTTTCCCTTTCATAATCCACTTCTCCCTTTCATGATCCACTTCTCCCTTTTATAATCCACTTCTCTCCCCCCCCCCCCCCCCCCCCCCCTTTCATAATCCAATTCTTTCCCTTTCTAAGCCACACTCCTCCCCGCTTCAAAATTCACTTCTTCCCTTTTATAATCCAGTTTTTCCCTTTTATAATCCACTTCGTCCCTTTTATAATCCACTCCGTCCCTTTTATAATCCACTCCGTCCCTTTTATAATCCACTTCTCCCTTTTATAATCCACTTCTTCCCCCTTTCATAATCCACTTCTTTCCCTTTTATAACCCACTTCTCCCCTTTTGTAGTCCACCCCTCTCCTTTTGTAATCCCTCCCCTTTTACAATCCATTCCTCCCCTTTTATAATCCACTTCTCCCTTTTATAATCCACTTCTTTCCTTTCTAAGCCCCCCCGTCAAAATTCACTTTTCCCTTTTATAATCTACTTCTCTCTCTTTTATAATCCACTTCTCCTTTTTATAATCCACTTCTCCCTTTTATAATCCATTTCTTCCTTTTTATAATCCACTTCTTTCCCTTTAATAATCCACTTCTTTCCCTTTATAATCCACCCCCCCCCCCCCCCCCCCCCCCCCCCCCCCCATAATTCACTTCTTTTCTTCTTTTCCTTTACAACCCACTTATCTTCGATACAGCTGAGACAGAAGTTGTCCTTCAGGGTTAGAGGTCAGAGAAGAAATTAATTTCTAAGTGCCAGCCTGTTTCCTCATCACTACCACAGTAAAAGTCTTAAGATCAGTATTCACTCTCTGTGCAGTTCAATCTCTCATTGAATAAAGTAAACTGCCAGCTGGGAATTCAGGCATTTCAAAGCAGAGACACAGGCATGTATTGGTTACTGACATTTGTGTTTCAAAGTCATCAGTCTTATGTCTGGTCTCAAAGCTGTATGCTTTTTTTTTTGTTGTTAACCCTGTCCTAAGGTTTTAAGCACACACACACACACACACACACACATACACACACACACGCACGCACACACACACACACACACACACACACACACACACACACACACAGAGGCACATACACATAAACACTCACACTAACTTTCTGTCATGCTAACTTTCTCTCACTCATGTACACCTCAACACACACACACACATGCAAATATGCATCCACACAGAAAGGAGAAATGATCTTACGCCCTGCTGGCAAAGATGACGATGTGCTTCTTCCCGTCCACGCTGATTACTTTCGAGTAACAGTTGGGCTGCAACAGGCACATGACGACTGTCAGTTTTCAGGGACATTACAAAAACAGCTGACATGACTTCGCAGGCACCAAAGCACCTCACGTCTCGCTGGTCAAAAGTAATATATTACTACGCACTTGCCTGCTTACTTGGAGCACAACGGTAATGTTTACTTACACTGAACAGCGTTTCTATAATCCACATTGGTTTTCTGGACGAAAATCATCAGCATAACAAAAAAAAATCTGTTTCACATCACCTCATCTATGCTGAGAACCCAAACCATTTCTGAGTATCTGTCCAAACTGTCAATCCTTTTTCCCATGCTTACATATCCCAACAAGTTTGTCTACTTGTCGTCACTTTTCTTTCACAAAAAATTACTTCTCAGCATGAATGAAAAAGACAATATCCAGAAGAATGCACTGGTCTGCCTGTGACCAGCAGCAGTTGACACAAGTTGTCAGCACAAAATCCTAACATTCGTCAAAGCAAAGGTCGCAGTCTGGTCACATGACCAGATCAAAGCAAGGAGCACATGACGTGGACTACACACCGACCAATCACTGACCTCGCATGAGTGGTTGATGAAACGCGCAGCACTGCCATGCATGGTCGCATCCACCACCTCAAAGTCATCAATGCGGAACATGTAACAGCCAATACCCTGAGGAAAAAAAAGTCAACATGACAGCCATTGAAAACATGCTTCAAATTCGTTTCTTTTTAATCACCATAGGTAGCGCAAACTGTTTCACACATTGTGCTATACACTGTATTCTGTATATGTACGGTATAGATTGTATGTCAACATACTGAGCTCACACTAAGGAAAAGCAAATATCCCTGAAATTCTACAGGAGGAGGGGGATGGGGGGACTGGGGGGAGGGATTGGTACACATGCCCTCCCTCATCAGGAGAAATATCTTAAACTTGTTTTCAAACTGGCGTGACCTAATACCAAGTCTGCGCCTCCAGTAGTGTATCTGGTGTGTAGACTGGAGAAGTTTGAACTCTTTTCATTGGCCAGCTGAGCAAGCAAATAAAAAAATTCCTTTAGTTCACAAAAATTTCCATCAGCCTCATATCTGAAAGATACTGCCACATTAAAATTTTTCTAAGGAGTAGCAAGCATCAAAATTAAAAATAAAAATAAAAAGGTTTCAACAGATAAGCCGGAAATCTTTGGCATGTAGTTCATTTTCTCCTTTTGTTGTGTTTTTCACTGTCTCACTCTCTGTGCCACTTCAGTGGAATCCCCACCACTCCGCTCGTTCTGATCAATGTCCACAGCCACACCCCGACTAATTCCGCTACAGCCCCAGCACCACCCATCCACAGGAAGCCATCAATGTAAAGTTGTAATGAGGCAACCCACCAGATGAGACACTGCACAATTACTGAGTGACTTCGGTGGTGTTCTGTGGTGCCTCTGGATCCAACACATGCAGGACACTCCCTATCAAGCCCACTTCTGACGACAGTAACTGTGGAGTCACAGAGCCAGCGTGAGTGTGCATCCCCCTTCAAAGGATGCCCCCACATCGTCCAGCGACAGTCCCCACAAACCTGTCAACACCAGCAGCCTGGACATGGACTCACCAGGGGCTTTGATGGCTGCAGAAAATCAAAACTGAGGTCACCATGACAGCGTGGCATGGAGAGCCACAGAATTTGTAACTTGCTTTCTCTTGCGTCTGTTGATGAGGATGAGGATGATGAAGCTGATGCTGTGGAGTTTCACTCCCATTTGAGACTGCAGGACAGGGTTGTATTCTGATGTTTACTTTACGTCTTTCCTCTCTCTAAACTTACAAAAGGGCAACCACCATTTTGCTTGTTTAATTTGTTTTCTTTTAAATCAAAACGAGGAGCCACTGAAATCACTCTAATCATGCTTAGCCAATGCTTACCTTCTCTTTCCACCTCCCTTCCTCCCCTCCCTTCCCCGTTCCAAAATCAGGACCTCCCAGTGGCCAAAGGGGGGTGGAATACTCACTTTGCTCTCGTAATATTTCTCTCTCTTATCAGTGAGTGAGGATCGGATGATTTCACCGGAGTACTCAATCACCATCTCCCCGTTGTCGATGTTGCGCTTGCAGAACAGGCCCCTTCCATGAATCTTGGATCTGACGTGGCCGTAGACAGACAGACACTTTGTTATATATAGCTGTCTTTAATCACATGCATGAAGAGTGTATGTACCAGACCTGTCTACCCTATACCTATTACTGGTGTGCTTCTCTTTTAAACTGAGTGTACTTTTTCTACAAACAGTGTGTACACAGATTCCAAGAAGGTGAGGGGAAGCGAGGGGAAGGGGCGTTCGTGTCATCTACCAACATGTGGCAGAAGGAACGGAATATCCAATCTTCCAGTACTAACATCAAAATAGATTCGGAACAATTAAGTAGTGGGGAAAAACAAGCGCAGGCTATCAGTTCTTCTGTCATTATAGTATTGACTTGGCAAAGATTTAAAAAAAAAAAAAAAGGGGGGCGGGGGGGTTTGAAGATGAAGAAAATGGGACCATAAAATTAAGAAAATATGTTATAAATATGAAAACCTTTCACTAGCTGCATGAGGGAACCATCCATCATAATCCCTCTCGAAGGCAGATCTATGAAAACAGATTC
Organism: Conus betulinus; assembly: GCA_016801955.1. NCBI lineage: Eukaryota > Metazoa > Mollusca > Gastropoda > Neogastropoda > Conidae > Conus > Conus betulinus. The sequence continues at coordinate 474,182 of JADBJO010001066.1, read as the reverse complement.
TCTCATAACAAACTACTTCCAGACCTGATCAGTGTGCTTTGGCACAAAGTCAGGCTCCCTCGCCCATTTTATCAACACTTCAAGGCCTGTAGTCGCTGCAATCGTTCCAGCATATCAGCATGTCATCAAAGACACCAGCCAGATTCTGCATATAAGAGTACGCAGAGTTGTCGCTCTTAGGTCACAGTTCACTAACAAAATGGTTTCACACTGCAAGTGCAGTTACCACTCAAGAGCTTCCCTTCAGACTTTTTTTTAATATTTATTAAGTTCGCCGTATTCATCCACTATCTTTCGCCAAACATGTGCAGAAAATGGTGAAATGGTACTGGTAAACAGGTCTGATGTATATAGATGTATCCATGTGCAAATGAATGCATGTACACTTACAAAATCCCAGCAATATATATGTGCCAGGCTTCTACAAAATAGACACTGAAACAAGCATTCACATCCAAGGATTTCACTATCATTCTGTTTCACAATCATTCTCTAATTCATCCAGGATCTCCCCGGCACTCTTTGTCATTCACAAGGATCTCTAAGACACATTCCCTCTCAGGATCTCATCACCACACCCGATCCCTGGATCCCTCAAATACAGACCTGTTTACCCCAAATTTGTGTATCTGCAATATCTCAGACAAAAACCCTGCAATAAATAAAAAAAATAAAAAACCCTGTAATTTTCATATTCACAATACTTTCATAATTTTTGAATATTTGGAAGAACTGGCCCTTCGACTGTTTCGTAGCCATCTTTGACAAACTGAAAGATGCAAGGCATGCTGGGAAATATTTTCTTGCTGCTTTTGACTGCAACGGGTAGCACACGAAACTTCGTGTTCAACAATTTCTATACCCCCCCACCCCCCACTTCTTTTTTACCGTAATTCCTGTAATTTCAATTCTTTTTTCCAGAAAAATTATGGAAAAATCGTAAGGGTAAACAGGTGTGCAAATACACTCTCATTAACCTAGGATCTTTCAAAAACATTCCCACCAACCCAGAATCTCTCAAAACACTTTGTCAACAGAGTCTCTCAAACATCCTCACACCACAATCTAACAACCACACTCTTACCATACACCCTCACACCCACGATCTAGCAACCACATTCTTACCAAACACCCTCACACCCACGATCTAACAACCACACACTCTTACCATACACCCTCACACCCACGATCTAACAACCACACTCTTACCAAACACCCTCACACCCACGATCTAACAACCACACTCTTACCAAACACCCTCACACCCACGATCTAACAACCACACTCTGACCAAACGCCCTCACACCCACGATCTAACAACCACACTCTTACCAAACTCCCTCACACCAACGACCTTACAGCCGGACTCTTACCAAACACATTCACACCCACGATCTAACAACCACACTCTTACCAAACTCCCTCACACCAACGACCTTACAACCGGACTCTTACCAAACACATTCACACCCACAATCTAACAACCACACTCTTACCAAACACCCTCACACCAACAATCTAACCACCACGCTTACCAAACACCCTCACACCAACGATCTAACAACCATACTCTTACCCAAAGTTTCTTACTTGCCTAGAATCTCACAATCATTCAGTCAGGGTCTCAAAATCTTTCACTCATCCAAGATCTCTCTCTCTCACATACACACACACACCATCATCTCTCTCTTGAAAGTTGAAAATTTTACCCAGGATCCCACACTCACCCAGGATCTCACTCACCCAGGATCCTATAAACAAGATCCTATAAACACTATCACTCTCACACCCAGGATCTCATAAACATGCACGCACACAGCATCGCTGCACTCTATCTGTCCATCTACAAACTCATTCACACATACCACCATCGAGCGCATACACCCATACCCACATGTAATTTTTTTTTCCAGGTAGACGTAAGTATGTGCATACCCACATGCTTTTCTTCACACATGATGGTAACTACATACCCAGACAGACCTCCACCAACATTAGCTCAAACCAACATGCATGCACCCAAACCCATGGTCAGAGAAAGACTACAGCAGTAACTAAGCAACCACTGACCTGTACACCCCGACAGCCTCCTTGGCGTGTTCTTGAAGTTTACGGAACCTCATCGCCATTGGCAGCTCCATGCTTGTAGCACGTCTGATCAAACATAAAGCATTTTTTTCTTCAATGAAGACCTGTTTACAAAGGTATATGTAATAGGAACAAATTTCAAGACTCTGTGAAGATATACTTCTTTTTCTGTGTATGCAGGCTGATACTCTTGCGGACACTCCCTATACGGACAGGCAAGTATTAATCCCATCTACCCAACAAAGGGTGAAGAGTTTTGTGCGCATGACTTTTTCATCCCGTCATTAAGGCAGCCATACTCCATCTTCAGGGAAGGTGCATGTTATGAGTAACGTGTCATCCATACCAACGGCCAAACTGGCCTTCTCTTCCGAAAGTGGGTGATGGGATTTTATGTGTGTGCAAGATGTTATGTGTGTGTTCACACACAGAACCTCGGTTTATAGTCTCATTTGAAGGACTGTATGTTAACTCCGTGGGGAAAATCCCCCTATATCGAAACGGAGATTTGAACCTGCAACCCCTGGATTACAAGTCCGGCACTCTACCAACTGAGCTATTCCGGCCCCCTGTGAAGATGTACAACCAGGAACATTTCCAAAGGGTCCATGAGGATATGCTAAAACAGAACAGGTATGGGGACGTTCACAAAAACTCAGTGAAGATATTCTTCTTAACCCTCTTGACCATCGAGCGCCCGCTAGCGCCCGGCCGGAAATCACACAGCCAAAACACTGAGCGCCCGCCAGCACCCGGTAAAACACGTGGCAACAATGGGCGCCGCCATGTTTCTCGTAGAAAAGGAAGTCTCGCGCGAGAACGTGACTTCCTTCTTCCTGTAGCCATTTACTTCCGTTTGCAAAAAACCCGCGAGTCGATACATGCCGTCGTTCTCGAGTTTCGAATTTTTTAAGTTTTGAGGTCGAAATGCCGTTTTTTTCACCGTGGCTAACCTTGAGTTCTGCCGTTCTATAATGAGATTTAGTGATGGAGATACTGTGTTTTGTAGGATTTATGGCATAAGACTTAGTGAAAGTGCTGGGTAATGAAGCTTAGAGTGACTTAGATTTCGACTGGGATGAAGTTCCAGGTATGATGAACAACAATTCGGAAGAAAGTTCTGAAGAAGATTTTTTTTTATTTTCCGAGTAAATGGCTCATGTAACATCCTTCAAACTTGTGATATAGCAACATATATATTCATAGGAATTTTCAAAATTATTTTCATTTCGTTATTTCCTTTCCTCTATTTTAAATTAATTTTTTAATTGGGTAACCATGTTCAAATTACGGAGTTACTTACCTTGCCGACGGTTTTCGGTGTAACTAAGCTCAGATAAGTGCATACTGAAGAGGGTTAATTGATGGTACACATGACAGGAACATTTCAAAATATTTATTCATAGTTCTCTGGGAACAGATCAGACGTTCACAAGATTTTATGCAATTCAAAATGTCTTTTCACGTTACCAGAAAAAAAGAGAACAGTCAGTGCTGGGACTGTGTGCGGGGAGGGTGGGGGAGGCAAGTACCTTAAATTCTGTCAATTCTCAATCACAGCCAATATGAAATTCAATATCAGATCAGGACACATAACTTGAAAAGCTAAATCAGGATCAGTGATAAATACAAGAAGTTCTGCTCTGGTGAAAAAAATACAGAAAGTGTTGCTGATGTTACAAGTATTGCCCTCTAGTAAAGAAAATACAAAAGGTGTTGCTGATGTTACAAGTACTGCCCTCTGGCAAATACAGAAAGAGTTGCTGATGTTAAACATAGTAGGTCTTGCCTCTCTGTAAAAGAATACTGTCTTCTGATAAGTACAGCTATAACCATCTCTAACACATACAGTATGTATAATGAATGTGGTCAGTACACCCTCTGATAACTATGGTAAGTATGTAGTATATGGCAAGATATCGAATGAAACATTTACTTTTCCTCAAGCGTACATGTCCAAATGGCTCATCCCTACTTGGGCGGGGACATCGCCGTAGTATCAGTTTTCTTTATGAAAAAAAAACACACACCAAAAAACCCCAGAACTTAGACAGCATGTAGCTAATCATGCCTACACAGCCAAAAGAGTGGCTGCCTTTAGTAAGTGTGCTTCATTAAAATATACATCATTCTTTTTCTCTCTTTCAAAAGTTCAAATTGAGTTCCTTTGGCACACTAAAACTTAATATGGTTGTTGCACGATTGTGATTTGGAAAAAACAAAAGAAAAAGAACTTTTAACTTCCTACCACAGATGTACCTGCAGGTCAAGAGGTCCTGGAAACTGCAGAACTGGAACAGTCTGGTATAACTGTGCTCACATGATTTTATGGGGAAACGAACAGAAAATTTAATGGACCTAATGAAAACTTACACCAACCACAAATAAGAAAAAACAGCGCTACAAGCGGAAAGGCAGCTAAACATAAGTTTCAGTTTCAGTTTCATCAAGGCCTTACAGCATGCCAGCTAGTCCATATACGCTACACCACATCCGCTAAGTTTTGAGACCTCACTGCCCATGATTTTAAGCTGATGGATAAATGAATCACCAACTAAGATGAGAGAATTTAAGAAGAGGGTCTCGTGGCTACGACTCAGCAGATGTCTGACCTACACATTAGCCAAACGCGCTGGTCAGACCTTGAGTGCCTAACATTGGTTGTGTCATTTTTATTATTGTATGTGAGCATGGATGTGCGGGTATGGGTTAGCATAACAAACGCACAAGCTAACATATCAAATACAGCAGTTAAAGGATTTTATAAAAGGGTCGGCATCATTTTTCTTCAGATGCGCGGAAGTTGCTACAGCAGATCGCACCTTGACGATTTGTGCTCCATCTCCTCCTCCTTGCTCTTGGAGTTGTCCTGGCAAGGTCGGTGCCGATGCCGCGCGACATCAAGAAGCTGAAGATGTCGTACGGCTTGCGGCTGGCGAAGGGGGAGCAGCGGGCTGAGCCGCTAGGGTTCACCAGCAATTCCTGCGGAGAACAAGAAAGGCAGATCTCTGTGTATTGTGTTAAAAAAAAAAAAAAAAACAAAAAAAGTTATATTTAAAAAATAAAAAATCAAAACACAGCTGTGCTGAAAACAAAGACATGTAATGGAACCAGACTCATAGCAAAGATGTAGTTTAAGTAGCTACACCAAACATGTGTAGAAATGATGAAAGTGCTAAAGCTGAAACAGTGAAGAATCAGATTTACGCATCTCATACTTGGTGAGATTGCATGGATGACAGCAAGAGTTGTACAGTTAACACACACGCACGTACACACAAACACACACACAAAAACACACTGTTCTATGGGGCTCAAAATAATGTACCCTTCACACACATACACACACACCACTTTATACTCACCTCTTCTTCAGGAGGTTCATAGTGATGATAGCGAAACTTGTATTGTCGACAATTTGCCGCACCTGCCAGCTGCTCCACAAGGTAGACTACTGTGTCATGTCCCACGCCAAACATCTGCACTCCATTCACACCTGTTAAAAAACACACACACACACACACACACACACACACACACACAATGCGATGGCGTCAACACAAGTGCACCTGCGAACAGTACGTCACTTCCATCCTGAACCAGGAATGCAAATGGGGAAAGATCCCTAAACATGAAATCCACCTGTGGCCACTTAACAATTTTTTCTTTAATGCAACTGTGCTCATTCTCACAATCCTGAAATGGAAGTGTGGTCATTCCAACAATCCTAAAATGGAAGTGTGGTCATTCTAACAATCCTAAAATGGAAGTGTGGTCATTCTAGCGTTCCTGAAATGGAATTGTGCTCATTCTAATAATCCTGAAATGGAATTGTAGTCATTTCATTAATCCTGAAATGGAATTGCAGTCATTTCATTAATCCTGAAATGGAATTGTAGTCATTTCATTAATCCTGAAATGGAATTGTAGTCATTCCAGCAATCCTGAAATGGAATTGTGGTCATTCTAACAATCCTGAAAGAGAATAATAATCCTGAAAATGGAATTGTGGTCACTTCATTAATCCTGAAAAGGAATTGTGCTCATTTCATTAATCCTGAAATGGAACTGTGGTCATTTTATCTGAAATGATGTCGTGGCCATCTAAGCAATCTGGAAACTGATTTGTGGCCATCCAGGCAATCCTGAAATTGTACTGTGGTCATCAAAGAAATTCTGCAACTGGTGGCCCTAAGCAATTCTGAAACTTAAATCTGGCTAGTGGCTAGTGCGGAAACTATACTGTCGCCAAAGTGGCAGTTCTGAAACTGAATGATGATCATCCAGTTTATCTGAAAACAGACTTGCAGCCACTAAGGCCATCCTAAAATTGAAATGTGGCTATCAAAAATCCTGACACTGGATATGGCCATCCAAAAAATTCCTGTAACTGAATTCTGTGACCATTTGGGCCATCCTGAAACTGACATGTGGCCATCCAGGCAATCTGAGATCAAACTGTGGCTGTGCAGGCAATCCTGAAACTCAACTGTTGCCATCTACGCAATCCTGAAACTGAACTGTTGCCATCTACGCAATCCTGAAACTTTTATAACACTCCAGGCAACTTTAAAACTGAAGTATGGCCAAGAACACAATCCTGAAACTGAACTGTGGCCATTCAAACAATCCTGGGATTGAACTGTGGCCATTCAAACAATCCCGAAACTGAACTGTGGCCATTCAAACAATCCTAGGATTGAACTGTGGCCATTCAAACAATCCTGAAACTGAACTGTGGCCATTCCAACGATCCTGAAACTGAACTGTGACATTCAGTCAAATCCTAGGATTGAACTGTGGCCTTTCAAACAATCCTGAAATTGAACTGTGGCCATTCAAACAATCCTGAAATTAAACTGTGGCCATTCAAACAATCCTGAAACTGGACTGTGCCCATTCAGTCAATCCTAGGATTGAACTGTGGCCATTCAAACAATCCTGAAACTGAACTGTGGCCATTCAAACAATCCTGAAACTGAACTGTGACCATTCAGTCAATCCTAGGATTGAACTGTGGCCATTCAAACAATCCTGAAACTGAACTGTGGCCATCAAACAATCCTGAAACTGAACTGTGGCCATTCAAACAATACTGAAACTGAACTGTGGCCATTCAAAACAATCCTGAAATTGAACTGTGACCATTCAGTCAATCCTAGGATTGAACTGTGGCCATTCAAACAATCCTGAAACTGAAGTGTGGTCATTGAAACAATCCTGAAATTGAACTGTGACCATTCAGTCAATCCTAGGATTGAACTGTGGCCATTTAAACAATCCTGAAATTGAACTGTTACCATTCAGTCAATCTTAGGGTTGAACTGTGGCCATTCAAACAATCCTGAAACTAAACTGTGGCATTCAAACAATCCTGAAACTGAACTGTGGCCATTCGAACAATCCTGAAACTGAACTGTGACCATTCAAACAATCCTGAAACTGAACTGTGACCATTCAGTCAATCCTAGGATTGAACTGTGGCCATTCAAACAATCCTGAAACTGAACTGTGGCCATTCAAACAATCCTGAAACTGAACTGTGGCCATTCAAACAATCCTGAAACTGAACTGTGGCCATTCAGTCAATCCTAGGATTGAACTGTGGCCATTCAAACAATCCTGAAATTGATCTGTGGCCATTCAAACAATCCTGAAATTGAACTGTGGCCATTCAAACAATCCCGAAACTGAACTGTGGCCATTCAATTCAGTCAATGCTAGGATTGAACTGTGGCCATTCAACAACAATCCTGAAATTGATCTGTGGCCATTCAAACAATCCTGAAATTGAACTGTGGCCATTCAGTCAATCTTAGGGTTGAACTGCGGCCATTCAAACAATCCTAGGATTGAACTGTGGCCATTCAAACAATCCTGAAATTGAACTGTGGCCATTAAAACAATCCTGAAACTGCATTGTGACCATTCAGTCAATCCTAGGATTGAACTGTAGCCATTCAAACAATCCAAAAAATTGAACTGTGGCCATTCAAACAATCCTGAAACTGAACTGTGGCCATTCCAACGATCCTGAAACTGAACTGTGACCATTCAGTCAATCCTAGGATTGAACTGTGGCCATTCAAACAATCCTGAAATTGAACTGTGGCCATTCAAACAATCCTGAAACTGAACTGTGACCATTCAGTCAATCCTAGGATTGAACTGTGGCCAGTCAAACAATCCTGAAATTGAACTGTGGCCATTCAAACAATCCTGAAACTGAACTGTGGCCATTCAGTCAATCCTAGGATTGAACTGTGGCCGTTCAAACAATCCTGAAACTGAATGGTGATATTCAGTCAATCCTACGATTGAACTGTAGCCATTCAAACAATCCTGAAATAGAACTGTGGCCATTCAGTCAATCCTAGGATTGAACTGTGGCCATCACGCTACACCAAATAAATGTAATGGAAGATGTACAACAAACAGAACACTGCTTTGGCCAGACTACCTGCAAAAATCTTGCTGATGCAGAAAATACTTTCCACAAACTGCTATCCAGAGAGAATCTGTTCCACGGTTCCTGCAGACCTGCATCCCAGCTGAATTACATGTAGGACAAACATCAATCATTCCTGCCCTGTGACTGTTGACAGCGTAGCCGACTGTATGGGCCACAACAGCCTGGCTGTTTTGTTTGACCACCGACGGTCAATCCACCTGTCCAAAACAACAAATGAGTTGCTCACCTCCATACGACAACTGCTTCATCCTGGCGGCTGCTCTGGCGTCTTGCACCTTGTCTGTCACCTGTCGCCAAGCGTCTGTCAACAGAGCACAGGTGCTTGTCAGCTGCTGCCTGGCAGCCATTTGTAAATTCATCACAAAATTACATTTTACAGACCTGTTTACTCTGATATAGACTCTGACTAAGAGTATTCCAAATCCAAAATAGAAGAGTAGTTTCTACAAAACAGGAGTAGTCCAACAATAAGGTTTAAACCATGCTGCAGCAAACATGCACTGTTTGCATCACAGCAATGGAATACTACTACATCATTAGTAACTTGGATCAGCACCAACGCTAGGAATACAAAATAGCTTCACCCAAACAATGCCAGATCTTGGAGCCGAGAACTAAGAATGGATGCTGCTCTCAGCCCATCAGAAACATCGGCACGAAAAGTCGCGAAGAGAGTGTAGGCACAGCAGCTATGTCAATACACCCGTTCCTTGAAATACACAGAGTATCTAAATCACACCAGATTTTTTTTCCACATATTTTTCTCCCATGACCATACTTATCATATTTCTCCCAAGTACAATACAAACTATGGGAAAACAGGTCCGATTTTATCCTACTGCCTTTTGTGCATGTGTAACAAAGCTTACACAGGAGACACTGCAATGCTGCCAAGTCACTTCGGTGGTGTTCAGCGGCGCCTGCTCTGATCCAATATATACGCAGGACACCACCTACTATGCCACCTATTGACGGACAAGAATTGCTTAGCCAGCGTGAGTGCACGTCCCCCTCTGCAGACTATCGCCAGATCTGTCCGGCTACAGTCTCCATGAACATGCTGATACCACTGACCTGGACATGAACCCACCAAGGGCATAATGTGTATGTTGTGCCATTACATCCTACATGATGTGTGTGTGCTGTGGCATTATTCCACATGATGTGTGTGTGTTGTGGCATTATTTCTACATGGTGTGTGTGAGTGTTGTGCCATTACATCCTACATGATGTCTGTGTGTTGTGCCATTACATCCTACATGATGTGTGTGTGTGTTGTGCCATTACATCCTACATGATGTGCAAGTGTTGTGCCATTACATCCTACATGATGTGTGCGAGTGTTGTGCCATTACATCCTACATGGTGTGTGTTGTGCCATTACATCCTACATGATGTGTGCGAGTGTTGTGCCATTACATCCTACATGGTGTGTGTTGTGCCATTACATCCTACATGATGTCTGTGTATTGTGCCATGACATCCTACATGATGTCCACGGGTTGTGCCATTACATCCTACATGATGTGTGTGTTGTGCCCATTACATCCTACATGATGTCCATGTGTTGTGCCATTACATCCTACATGATGTGTGTGTTGTGCCATACATCCTACATGATGTGTGTGTGTTGTGCCATTACTTCCTACATGATGTGTATGTTGTGCCATTACTTCCTACATGATGTGTGTGTGTTGTGCCATTACTTCCTACATGATGTGTGCGAGTGTTGTGTCATTACATCCTACATGAATTGTGTGTGTTGTGCCATTACATCCTACATGATATGTGTGTGTTGTGCCATTACATCCTACATGATGTGCGTGTGTGTTGTGCCATTACATCCTGCATGGTGTGTGTGTGTTGTGCCATTACATCCTACATGATGTGTGTGTGTGTGTGTGTGTGTGTGTGTGTGTGTGTGTGTGCCATTACATCCTACATGATGTGTGTGTGTGTGTGTTTGTGCCATTACATCCTACATGATACGTGTGAGTGTTGTGCCATTACATCCTACATGATGTGTGAGTGTGGTGCCATTACATCTACAATGTGTGTGTTGTGCCATTACATCATACATGATGTGTGTGAGTGTGGTGCCATTACATCCTACAATGTGTGTGTGTGTGTGTGTTCATTACATCCTACATGAAGTCTGTATGTGTTGTGCCATTACATCCTACATGATGTGTGAGTGTGGTGCCATTACATCCTACATGATGTCTGTGTGTTGTGCCATTACATCCTCCATGATGTGTGTGTGTTGTGTCATTACATCCTACATGATGTCTGTGTGTTGTGTCATTACATCCTACATGATGTGTGTGTTGTACCATTACATCCTACATGATGTCTGTGTGTTGTGCCATTACATCCTACATGATGTCTGTGTGTTGTGCCATTACATCCTACATGTGTGTGAGTGTTGTGTCATTACATCCTACATGTCTGTGTCTGTGTGTTGTGCCATTACATCCTACAATGTCTGTGTGTTGTGCCATTACATCCTACATGATGTATGTGAGTGAGTGTGGTGCCATTACATCGTACATGATGTATGTGAGTGTGGTGCCATTACATCCTACATGATGTGTGTGTGTGTGTGTTGTGCCATTACATCCTACATGATGTCTGTGTGTTGTGCCATTACATCCTACATGATGTGTGTGTGTGTTGTGCCCACTACATCCTACATGATGTGTGTGTGTGTTGTGCCATTACATCCTACATGTGTGCGAGTGTTGTGCCATTACATCCTACATGATGTGCGAGTGTTGTGCCATTACATCCTACATGATGTGTGCGAGTGTTGTGCCATTACATCCTACATGGTGTGTGTTGTGCCATTACATCCTACATGATGTCTGTGTGTTGTGCCATGACATCCTACATGATGTCCACGGGTTGTGCCATTACATCCTACATGATGATTGTGTTGTGCCATTACATCCTACATGATGTCCATGTGTTGTGCCATTACATCCTACAAGATGTCCACGGGTTGTGCCATTACATCCTACATGATGTATGTTTTGTGCCATTACATCCTACATGATGTGTGTGTGTGTTGTACCATTACATCCTACATGATGTGTGTGTTGTGCCATCACATCCTACATGATGTCCATGTGTCGTGCCATTACATCCTACATGATGTCCATGTGTTGTGCCATTACATCCCACATGATGTGTGTGTGTTGTGCCATTACATCCTACATGATGTCCACGTGTTGTGCCATTACATCCTACATGATGTCCACGTGTTGTGCCATTACATCCTACATGATGTCCATGTGTTGTGCCATTACATCCTACATGATGTGTGTGTTGTACCATTACATCCTACTGATGTGTGTGTTGTGCCATTACATCCTACATGATGTCCACATGTTGTGTGCCATTACATCCTACATGATGTCCATGTGTTGTGCCTTTCCATCCTACAAGAAGTCGGTGTTCTGCTACAAACACCAACAGCGCCTTACCTTCCATGGTGTCTGCACGGCAGGTAAACCCATCCTCGGAGCTGATTTCAAACGCCAGACGCGGCATGTCCTTGGCCAGGCTCCGTGGCCCTCACGTGGCCGCTGGGAAGGGGGCAGGGTGGGGTTCTGTCGAAGAGGGGTGTCTCGGATCTCCTCCTCCACTTCCGCTGGGGGCAGTATGGCCCCCGCCTGGTGGACAGGTGCACTATGGGATGGCTCAGAGGTCCGCCTGCAACATGGTGTAAGTTCAGCTGTTTGGCAAGGTTGAAACTGACGAGGGTTATGGTTGTGAATTGAAGAACTTGGGCGTTGTGTGTATGTGATGTGTGTGTGATGTGTGTGTGTGTGTGTGTGTGTGCATGTGCATGTAAGTGTGCATGCAAAGTGGGGTCTGGGAGTTGGGAAGAGGTTATTCATTTTCCGAACAATATTTTGTGCCTACTACTCACAGAACATCTAACAGTTTATTTAATCTTCTGAGTGCCAGCGTGCTTGTATAAAAGTTATTTCCTCTGTGCCACAGGATTTTCCATGTTTTTGACATAAAAAATAAGCAAAAATTCATAGCCCCTCATCAGGTGAAGGAAACACTATAAATCTATGGACTTTTAAAATTTAATTTCCTGTTAAAAAAAAAAACAAACCAAAAAACCAGCAACACCAGCTGCCGTGGCGAAGTGGTTAGCGTCGCGGACTCCCGGCTGGGAGGTCGTGGGTTCGAATCCCATCAGAAGTCATGTGGGTGTTTCTTCCCCGACCGGCTCCTACCCAGAGTTGAGTTGCTGCGGACTCAGTTGGGAAGACTGGGACCACGCAGTCGAGTTTCATCCACTTAATGGATGCGTTTCTGAGAGTGTTGCTCAAATTTCCTGACCAACACTGCAGGGTGTCTGTATCTCTCGGGCCTGGTTGACGCCGGGATATATTATAAAAGGAAGCATAGAGTACAGCCCCTGTCATGTAGTCTCAGACCGAAATGGAAATCCGTAGCATCATCATAATCATCCTCATTCTCATCGATCAGCATAAAAAATTTTTTAAAAAAGTCTCAAAATTCTGTGGCCCTTCATCAGTTCATGCCCTGCTCTCATGGTGACCTCAGTTTTGATGTCCTCTCCCACATCTGTGGCCTTGGTTTGGTTCCGTTGGGGTCACCGGTATCGGGCGAGTCCTTGGGGGCTGTCGTTGGACGGACATAGTGGCGCCCTCCGGAGGGAGAGCTCACTCACGCCGGCTCCGCGGCTAAGCAATTATTGTCGTCAGTAGGGGGCTTAGTAGGTGGTGTCCTGCGTATGTTAGATCAGAACAGGCGCCACTGAACACCACTGAAGTGACTCGGCAGCAGTGCAGTGTCTCCTCCGGTGGGTTGCCTCTTGATGACTTGACATTGACTGCTCCCTGTGGATTGCCAGTGCCGGGGCTGCAGCAGGGCCAACCGGGCCGTGGCTGTGGACAGGGTGTCGGAATGAGCGGCATGGGTGCACTGCCTCTGAGGTGGCGCAGAGGTTGGGACAGAAAAAAAAAAAAAAAAAAAAAAAAAACCAGCAACAAAAGACAACACAAAAAAGAAAATGCTCATCCCCTCACTGCTGCACCTTTCAGTCACTCCCATCCCATGAAATTAAAAGAAAAAAAAAAAAAGGATATGAAATTATCCTGCGCGCAGGACATTTGTATCATTTGAGAACATGGACACCGTTTTCTTATAAATGGCGATGTTACTGGCCAATCAAAGTCTGACGGCAAGGAATTCCCCATTAGACCATCGGCCCCGGTCCAAACTGTTGTATCCACATGACCAGTGTTATATCCCCTCTCCCTCTGTTTCACGCTTCGACTGGTTTGTGCCCTCCCTGTCCATACCGCTCACAGGCACACCTCCTCCCTTCCCCTCCTCCCATGTCCTTCACTCCCAGCTGGACGCAACACTTAGATCATTCGTCAGATTATGACCTTCAATATATACATTCTCACCTTTCCTCAATCTCCGAGTTGGGCACAACTCTTCCCGACTGGCTCCTCCAGTAGCACAGCACTTTTATCAAGTGTCTATGAACATCAAACCGTAAATCAAATGTGCACATAAATCTCCTACCCAAATCACCAAAGTTTCCCTCTCTGTTTCTCTATGATGTTGTTTTTTCACCTACATACACACATTCTTTCTTCAGTGCCCATATGAAAACAGTGCTATTCCCCATAAAAAAAACATATGTTCGAATTTGTCCATGTCCACTGCACCACACTGTAGGTTTACACAGACTAAAACCACAGTAAACATTTACACCACTATCCCCACTCCACCCGATCGCCCTTACCTTTCCTTCTCATCCCTTTCTTCTTGATCGGCGCGACCTCTCCTTTCGCCTTGACCTTGGCTCTGGCCTTGCCCTTCGTCGGTGGTCCACTGACCCCGGAGTGTCGCACCGCCTTGGAGTCTTTGACCACTGCCAAGATCTGCTTTCGGGCACGGTTGGTGATCTTGTTTTTCAACAACGCCTTGAATTTGGAGACAGTGCCATTGGCCGACTCGTGATTCAATGGCGCTCCCACCTTGCATCATAAAAAGCATAGCAGGTTTGCTATGAGAATCCAGTGAATCAAGCTAAACACAGCAGCTGATCTAAAACACCATCTCGGGTTGCCAAAACAACAGAACAGACTGCTTTCACAATACACGGACGGGACATTGACAACATAAAAAAAAAAAAACAAAAAAGTACTTACAGATCCAATGGATTCATGGTTTCTGAATTCTATAAACTGACTGAAATCAGGGCACTGCTGGAATCGTCAACAGTGGGATAACAACACTACTCTCAGGGTCAGCTGTATAAAACTAAACATACATATATAGACACTTTATCATTTATACAAGTTTGTGATTTTATCCCAAAGAGAGAGGTAGGTGACCTTTCCACTCATTCCTGGCATGACACCACTTGCACATGATACACACCATCCATGCATTCCTGGCCTCTTTCATCTTCTTGATAAAACTATTTGAACAACAAAAAAAAGAAACGAGTAACACACCTAAAACTCAAAATTCAACCATATACATAGCTTTGCTGTCAACTACTCATTTCCACTTGATCAAGTCAATGTATGACAGAAACACATACACATGTAATGATGTATGCAAGTTTAAAAAAAGAAGAAATGTAAGTATAAGAGAGAGCAAAATTTACCAGTTAAAGCTACACATAACACATACTGAAAAACACACACAAGCTTTTACCAGCCTAATCACAAACACCCTTTAGAGTTAGCCACACATATACAGAGAAACACACACAACCTTTTACCAGAATAATCACAAACATCTTTTAGAGTTTGCCACACACATACAGAGAAACAAACAAACACAAGCTCTTTACACACACACACACACACACACACACACACACCCAGAAGCATGCACAAGCTAATTACCAATCTGCATCCCAAACACACTCTTCACAGTTACACACAGTACACATACACATGTACTGTCATATGTATACAAATAGTGAAACCCCACAACTGGCTTACTTGTTTCCATCCCCCACACACACACACCTTTAACACACCCTGATGGGTAAACAACTAAAATCCCGCCTAAAACACACACCCCCACACACTTATTTCACACTCACACATCCACAAAACCCTAAACAAAAATAGGCTGATGAACTGTCCTAATGTGTCTTAACTTTTCAAACATTTCTAACCACCATAGTGAAGATGAACTTCACTCTAATCGTAACTTCACTCTAATTATAACTTCCATCTAATCCCAACTTCACTTGAACTTAACCGGTCAGACATCTCAACACACCTTTCATTTTTTTTTTTTCTCCCAAAGTGCTAGTTTGAGACGAATCTGCTTTTGAAAGATTCAATTGTTTTACACATGTAAATAAACAACTGCTAAGGTGTTGGTTCCTAAACAAATATTTACCACTGGAAAAATATGCAAGAATCTATAAGAAAAAAAAGAAAGATTTTAGAAAAAAAAAAAATAGTGTTTCTATTCATTCGTTTTTTTTCATTTCTCCAGAAAACTGCCCGTTTTTCGGTGTTATGACATGTTCTTGAACCCACTTATTAGGTTATTCATATTCACACACACACAAACTGTTAGTTT
Organism: Conus betulinus; assembly: GCA_016801955.1. Classification (NCBI taxonomy): domain Eukaryota; kingdom Metazoa; phylum Mollusca; class Gastropoda; order Neogastropoda; family Conidae; genus Conus; species Conus betulinus. The sequence continues at coordinate 458,008 of JADBJO010001066.1, read as the reverse complement.
TATCACCCCCACCCCCAAAAGGAACTGATCAGCAAAGTCCTTCCCACAGCTCTTACCCTGTACTGTGTCTGGCAGCTTGCAGTGGTGGAAGCAGCACCCATGACTCCACCAGAGGGCGCTGGTTCAACAGCCCTGCTCACTGAAGTCACCCCGTCACTCTCTGACAACAGCTGCAAGGAATCCTTAACTTGCACAAGTCCATTCCTCTCCAAAGACACCAATTTCGATCGCTTTGACAAGGGTGGGGAAGCCTGCAGGGCGTAGGCCGGCCTCTTTCGAATAAACACAGCCGACGGCCGACTCACCGGCTGAGATGCACCCCTCATCAGAGCGTTCCCGCTGTTGTCGTGGACAGAGGGCAACACAGCGCGAGTGGACGACATGGACAGGGACTGGGGAGCTGCAGAGGACAGAGACAGGGACGAATGGGAAACGCCTGGTTGGGGCGTGGGTGGCACCGCAGGGGTCACCTGCATAATCCTGACCAATGACGGAGAGGACATGGTCGTGAGAGGGTGCTCCCCGTGCAGAGGTTTGTCTACCACCAATCGGATCACCCCCGGGTGGCGCTGTTGACGACCCCCTGCCAGCCTGCACTGTCCCCATCCCCTGGGTCACATTGAGGCCACCGCCATAGAGCTCAAAAGGGTCGGCACGGTCGGGATGGTGTTGTGTGGGCGGAGACGGCCTGAGACGATGACACCGCCCCCTGGATGAGTGACAGGAGCTGCAGTCGAGCTTTCTCGTCGTCGGCTGACGAAACATTGGTCTTGCTGGGCTGCACCAGGAAGCTTCCCATGTAACCCATAGCCGGTACCGGGCCAGGCATCAGTGTCTGTGGCGTCAGTGTGTTCATCACTGCCGCTGGTGGGCACAGCACCGCTGACTGGGCTTGCGCATGGGCCGGCAAAACTCCCTGGGCCGCCTGGGCCTGGGAGGCAAGATGGTGGGTGGGGCCTGACCTTGAACGGAGAGAAGCCCGGTGCTAAGAGATGAGGGCGTGCTGACTGGCAGCGAGGAGAGCAGAGGGGAAGCCATCCCCGCAGGACTTGTGGCGAAGGGAGAAAGGGAGGTGACTGGAGCGACGGGAAGAACTGGATGCTGGACTACAATGCCAGGGCGATGCTGAAGAATCTGCACCGAGCTCTGTGCTGCCTGCTGCGTCATCAGCGCAGGGGCCACTGGTGTCGCCCCCATAATGACACCATCCTGTTGCTGGGGGACAAAGGCCAACTGCCCTGCGCTCATTGCTGAGGGTGGGTTCATGATCCTCAGCGTGGACGTCCCAGGGATCAAGCTGGCTTGAATGGTGCCGACACTGTATCCACTCTGACCTCCGTCACCTATCACCTGACTCCCGTCACCCATCATGAGATTGGACGAGGAGGGCCCAGCGGCACCCTGGGTAAGGTTCAAAGGGGGCTGTGGCACGGCGTGATTCTCAATGCTGAGCGTTCCCTTCTTGAAGAGCTGCTGGGTAAGGATCAATTTCTGCTCCGTGGACAGTTTGTCTAGCACCGACAGCAAATGGGTTGCCGAGGTGTGCTGAGAGCTGGAAGCTTGGGTGGCACCAGTCCCTGCCGAGGAGACCGTGGTGGGAGCCGAGACAGGGAGAGGAGAGGACAGAGGGGTGGAGGTCACCCTGGACATTGTCACAAAAGTTGGACACGAGGAGAGAGGGGCAGACGTCACCCTGGACATCGTCACAGTTGTTGTTCCCGTCAAAAGTCAATGATGAAGCAGCTGAGTTTGCCCCTGAGGGAAGTATGGAGGCACAGTGTGAATTTGTTGAGACTGTTGTCCCCACGCTAGATGTCAGCAAGGTCATACCTCCCCGAGACGATGCATGGGTTGTAGGGGGAGGTGGGGGAGCAACTTCCATCCCGTTCTCCTCATCTTCACTGTCAGTGAAGCTCAGGTCATCGCTGTCAATATCAGCCTGAACATTCGATGACGACAGAAGTAGCGACGACCCAGAACTGTAGCTTTGGGAAGAGAAGGCGCTGGTGGTAATCGTGGCTGCCCCTGAAAATGACATCGAAGATGCCAACGCAGAACTGGTGGGAATGCTGGGAGTGTGCTGAGCGACATGAACCATCAAAGGACTTGTTTCTGCCCGGTTCGTCACTACACTGGGCAACATCCTGATGTCCGACTGATGCGTCACGTTAACTTGCAAAGGTACTGCTTCTCTCCTGAGGGGCATGTCTGCTTGAGGTTTGCTAACACTGTCTGCCACAGGCACACACATCTGCTTTCTGTCCCGGTCCTCACATTCCTCCCGGACATTTCCCCCTGAGCTCTGCCCTTGCTGCTGACCATGGGCACAGGTTTTGCAGTTTCTACCGGGACGGACGGAGGGACGGTTCTGCTGGCCAGCTGGCTTGTCAGGGACAGCACTGGTCCCCACAGTCCTGATCGGGTCATCATCAATGATGATGACATCGCTGTCATGATCCGAGTCCTCCAGCTTGTCTTGTTCACCCTGGGAACCCAAACCACGGGAGGTGGGCACGCCAAGGCTCCGACTGGCTGAGCTAGCCACATCCATGCTGGACTTCTCTAACACTTGTTGCAGCTCACCGACCGTGTTTGTGGTACTGCTGTTTTTGTCAGCTTCTGTTTGGCCTCCGCCAGGCTTACTGGCAGAAGCATCAGAGTGTGGTGTAGGAGCAGGCACCGAGGGTGCCAGAGACTCTTCAGCACTGTGTACCGCCCTTTGAGGGGACGCCGGTGAACCACAGACAGTAGGATCTGTGGGAGAATCTTGCCCAGTCTTCTCTTGCTTCTCCCACGAGAACATGTCCTGCAAGGAACCATAATGCTGCATGGATGGGGAGTGAGCAGGGGGCCGCGGACCGCGACGTTCCGACGTTGGGGAAGGCGTTGTCGGGGATCTAGCGCTGGCCATGGCAGCCTGCATCTCCAGGCAGTTCTTACTGACCAGACCCACCGCCCCCAGCAACGACTCCTTTGGGGACAACTGTTCCGTCAGCTTCTCGACCACGTCTTGACTGTCCGGTTCAGACGTCTGACCCGATACCTTGCGGGGTCGTCCTCTCCCACGTCGCCCAGGCTCTGGGATATGCTGGGAAGGATGGCTTTCCCGGAACTCGCTGCCCCGACAGTTTCCTAGGGCGACCTCGCGTACGAGGAGGAGAGGCATCTCCATGAGGTAAGGCTGACTTGGCTAAGCACTTGACAACGGTTTATCGTAGACCGACGGCTGTTTGCAGTTTTTAGACATGTTTGAGGAAACCGTTTTCTCTGCTGCCTGTTGAGCCAGCTGCTGCTGACTGGACTCCATGGCTTTGCGCTGTGTCAATGTGCTCTGTCGGAGACTGGTGCGCAAGCTCTGCTTGCCGCCCTCCCCTTTCCCTTCCCTCTCTCTCTGTCCCTCCTTTCTGTCCTCCTCATCCCTCTCTTCCTCCTCATCGCTGGTGCTGACATCGAAGTCGCAGGACTGGCATGGGGCACTGAAAGCTGAGCACCGTGCGGTACAGGCGCTTGCAAGTGGGGCATTTGAACGGGCCGCTTTCCCCGGGACTGCTGCGTGCCAGGCTCTCCGCCTTGATCCGCAGAGCAAGTTCTGTGTGTAAGGGGAGCGAGTCACTGTCCATGGTGCTGCTCTGTGGAGATCTATCAAGGTCTACAGGACTGTTCCAGCTCTGGACATCGTTCTCTCCCGACAAATCAGGGGCCGGTTGGTCCACATCACTTTCCGCTGCGATGTTCCTATGGGTGTCCTGTGTCTGACCTGCTCTGTGCTGCCTGGCATTTTCAACCTTCGTTGCCTCACTGGATGCTGCATTCTGACCCTCTGATTCCAACTTTCCTGGGAAGGCCACTAACCTGTGATTAAAGGACGGACAGGACTCCCCCACCTTCAAAGCATGAAGAGTGCTGGAAGACGATACAGCATGCGACACACACACACCCTCACTTCCCACACCCATATCGTCATGGGCTAAAGACTGCTGAGTGCTTGACGCAGCCTTTGACCTCTCCGCTGACGAAGGGGGCTGTGCACCAATAGAAAAACTGCCATTACTGTGGTCAGGGTCATGGGGTGGGTGACGCATTGCCAGCGGCAACATCGTGGCTCCTGGACCCACCGCTGGACAAGCGTTCCAAACTGACCCTGCATTCGACAGTCCTGAGAGCTTGGGGGATGGGCTGGCTGACGGAGGGAGGGGGGTGCAGCGCCATGTCCATCAGGTCTTGCTGGCAGCGCAGCGGGTCAGGCGGGGAGCACCCTTCCTTGTCAGCACCGTTGCACAGCCGTTTCCCGCTGGCTGACATCAGGGACTCCAGGCAGCTGGACTCGGGAGATGCAGCGCAGTCCAGACCCAGCTTCCTCAACAGCTGGCTGGAGGTGTTTGCCTCCATCAGATTCTGCTGCAAGTCCTCCACGCTGACAGAACTTACACTTGGCCCTGCTTTCTGCTCCACACTTTCTGGCTGGCTCTCTAAGTTCATGGCACAGCCGTCGGTAGCAGTGGTGGTGCTGGCCTCTGTGCCACACTCGCTTCAGTGATAGCACTGTTTTCGTCTTTGACGCAGTCTGTTTCTGTAGAGAGGTCTGTTCCTGCTGGTGGTGGGACGCCCTCTCTCTGTGGGCAGTCTGTGACAGAACACTTGTTGATGCCGTGATATTCGCACACGTCCTTCACACTGATCGAGGAGTTCATGTCATTCAGACAAAGCTTGGGCACACTGACAGCGCACTGAAGTCTTCTGGCGTCAAAGTCTTCGGGCAGTTTGATCCTGGGGCTGATGACGCCTGACGCCGGACCTCTCATCTGTTCACACGCAGGAGGCTTTGTGCTGATGCTGCCCAAGTTGTTCAGAGATATACAGCTAGGCTCTGCAGTTCTCACAGATTTTCCAATTCCCTCAGTGGCTGCGTCTTTCCCGAGTAAGACATCTTCAGTGGACCAGCTGGTCTTACTGTAGTCCAAGGCTACAGGATCATCAAACAAGCAGTGTGTAACGTCACCTGGTTCTTTTTCTCCTCCCCCTTCTGTGGACTGTACGGCATTTGTCACTCCAGACCCACTGTCACCCGGTCCTGCTTCATGCCGTTCCAGTGATCTGCCAGAAACCTGTGTCATACTTTGGGGGTGACTTTGTGTCAGAGTTGTGTCCTCCTGTTTGTTGTCCTCCATGCTGGCCAAGGCTTCCCCAGTGACAGAGGTGTTTAACGACAAGCGGAAATGCTCAAAGGGCGCTTTGTTCCCCAACCCACTTATGCCCCTTTCGAACGCCCTCTGGATCCCGATGTTTAACAAGTCACCCTTTTTCTGCTGCACCGTTTCCACGACATACGGGCGATGCCGGCGCTGTCCAATCAGATTGCCCTTTTTGTCATACACATAGGCAAACTTTAAAGTCTCTGCCAACTTGAGGGAGGCAGTCATGCAAGTCTCCTGTGGTGGGCCCGCACCCAATACATGACTTTGACCCTGGCTCATACTGCCCGTTGCACCCTGGGACTGGTCACCGCCGGTTGACGACTGGTCCAGAGAATGTTTCTGAGCTTCCTTTACACTATCGGCAGTCTGACGGACTCTGTCTGGCATTAGTGGGTCGCAGGGGGGGGAATCCTTTATTTCCAGGCATTGCTGACTGGTCTCTCTTTGTGTCAAGGTCTGAGGATTTTCAGGGGCTGGATCCTCCTGGACACCCACTTTTCTCTGGGGCTGGGATGGAGTCTCACAGTTTTCCAAGCTGCCACCTTGGTCCCCTTGCCACGGTTTACCCACCAGCTGATCCTCTGTTGCCACACAGTCCACATCTGGCAATGCACATTGATTGCACTGGTCTCCCTTGAGGACGTCACCGTCATTGGCTGTTGCGTTGTCACGTTTCTCTGTCAGACAATGTTGTCATCGTTGACCTTTGTTCTGTTCTTAGTGTCTGTGGCCTCTTCCACTGCATGGCTGAGATTACTATCTTCTGACACAACAGTTCCTTCACAAGTGAGCTCCCCTGAAACTGGGGCGGTCTGATCGTGTTCTGACTGGTCGCTGTGACGCAAGGCTTCCTCTGCCAACTGCAGGGCCTCCTCTTCCGACACGTCGTCAGGGACCACCAGGACCTTCACTTCGGAACTCTCCAGAATTTCCTTTGGAACGCTCTGCAGGACGCGCTCCGCCAGCACCACGTCACTGTTCACCTCACCCTCATCCTCCGCATGAGTCTTGTCCACGACCATTTCCTTACCAACCCCTCCCCCTGAGGAGTGTTGTTTTCAGAACTTTCTCCACCTGCCATTCCCACCTCCGTGAAATTTGTATCCACCGTCTTCTTGCTGCTCTTTGCTGTCTCATCGCAGGCTGCACCAGCAGAGGGGTCATCGTCACCGTCATCAACAGTCAGGTCCACAAAGACTTCTGCACCTGGAGGCAGCGACGACCCACGCCTCCCTCGGGTTCTTGGCAGTCTGGGTGATTTCCCTTCCCGATCATTGTCGGCCAGCTCGTGTTCCAACTGCTCCAAGATAGGCATCACTGTTGGAGATTTACGCAGTGGGAGGACACAGCTTCTTCTCATATCAGACGGAGACAAGGAACGACATCGGCCCAGGCGATGTACTGCAGTGGGATGGGAAGGAAAACGAACAGAGGGCTTTGTCGCAAAACCCACCGGCGACAGTGACATGGAGCGTCTCTGTCGTGCTGCAACTGTATTGCAGTCTGTCATGACTTGATCAGCACTGCTCCACCTCCTGCTGTGCAACCCTGCGCCCTCACTCCCTGTCTCCCTGCCCGATTTACTGCGCAGCGCAGCACTGTTCAGGCGTTCCACCATGCCCGTCAGGTTGCCAAACTCCAGCGAGGCGTTGGAGGCTGGAGGTAGACTGGGGCAGGGCCGGGTCAGAGAGGCCACGTTGGAGGGGTCAGCAATGTTCAGCAGTTTCAGCGTGCTGGCTGACAAGCGGCTGTAGTCAACAGCTGGTCGTGCTGCAGCTGGGGCAGGAGGTCGGCCGACTCTCTGTGAGGGTTCTGAGAATGCTGACGAAGTCGACGTTGTCGTGCAGGATGGCGATGAGTTGACAAGAGCAAGAGAACAGGCTGATGAAGCTGTGGAGTCGAACGACTCCTTATTGTCTGCCACGGTCGCTGTCTTGTCCCCGCACTCAACTCTTCCTGGTTCCTCTTCTGACGACCTGGCACTCTGTTCATATGGCTCGATGTTGTTTGGCGAGGTCCGCCCGATGCACACCACGTCATCGCCTGGAGGCATCAGGTGAGCAAGGCCCATGGATGGAAGGTCCAGGGAATCCAGGGGAACGTAATCAGGATGCAGTTCATCATGGATTACCCGCACATCTCGTAGCAATGGTTCCGGGGTGGCTGGAACGGGTCGAACTTCAATGATGCGGCACGTGTACACAGTGCGTCTTTTAGCGTCCACTGTGCTCCAGTACACACGCGAGCATCTGAAAAGACGACAAAAATGAAGTCTTGGGGTATGACACAAATACTGCAATCTAGATTTCATCCAATGTGAAGAACATCCATTTGTAGTACTTTTCTGTGAGTGCGTCTGTACTGGTGTAGGCCACTGTGGCCTCTTACCTGATTACCCCACTCTGTCCAAAACCTTCACACTGAGGTCCCACATCGAGGTCATCTTCCACACTGCCCATGAAGTGCAGACCATTTGCAAACAAACTGAACACAGTCTAAATGGCTTTCCCAGCCACCAAACTGTAAATGTAAATGGACAGCACCCCATCACTCCACTTAAACGGAAAAAAAAAAGTAATTTACACTTTTTTTGTTGCTGAATTGAAGTACTTTACCAATGGAACCCACTTTCAGAATAGCCGTTGTCCTGAAATAGCATGTCAAAAGCTTCCAGAAGATAAGAGGATAGGAGAGTACCTAATGTCAAACTTGATACTGAAATCTACCATGAACCTATACACACGCCAGTGCACAGGAGGATAAATGCCCAAGGGACAGATACTGAAATCTACCATGAACCTATACACACGCCAGTGCACAGGAGGATAAACGCCCAAGGGACAGATACCGAAATCTACCATGAACCTATACACACCTCAGTGCACAGGAGGATAAACGCCCAAGGGACAGACAGTTTCAAAGCCAGGTTAGTGCTGGCATAAACTGAAGCAAATGAGCATAACCATTGTTGTTACCAGACCATCAGTTGAAAACCTACAGATCAATACCTCGAAATGCTTTGTGTCTGTTTTGAAACTTGTCTGATCCCTGCATTTAGCCATATCATTACTTTAGCTCACGGAACTGGTAGACAAGGAAATCCCAAATAATTTCACAAACACAAGTCGAAATTCTGAACCCGAAACAAAGGCAAAATATGACATTGATGTAAAAAAAAGAAACCCTCTTTTGCAAATAAGGTTCTGAAAAAAAAAAAAAAAAAACAGAGGCCATTTGTAACCCTTTCCCCCTTCCATGCACATTCACACACACATACGCACGCGCATGCACGCACACACACACACAAACACAAACACATATGCATGCACACACACACACACACACACACAAAACACACGTGCACACACACACACACACACACACACACACACACACACACACACACACGGGTCCCGCCCGCCCCCCCACTGGCACTGACCTGAAGTCCAGGGGCAGCAGGCATCCCTTGCAGTCTGAGAGAGGCGCCAGACTTCCTAAGTGTTCCACTGTACAGCACCCTGTCAACATCGCACCACCACATCTCACCATCATTCTGTCCACATCGCACCAGGCACCACATATCACCATCACTCTGTCCACATTGTGCCATCATTGTGTCAACATGGCACCACCACATATCACCATCACCCTCTCTCCACATCGCACCACCACATCTCACTATCACTCTGTCCACATAGCGCCACCACATATCAACATCACCCTGTCCACATAGCAAAAACCACATCTCAACATTACTCTGTCCACATCACACCACCACATCACACCATCACTATGTCCACATCACACCACCACATCTCAACATCACCCTGTCCACATCGCACCACCACATCTCAACATCACCTGTCTACATCGCCACCACCCCACCATCACATCCCACCATCATTCTGCCCACATCGCACCACCACATCTCACCATCATTCTGCCCACATCTCACCATCATTCTGTCCACAGCGCACCACATCACACCACATTGCACACATCTCACCATCATTCTGTCCACATCTCACCACCACATTCTGTCCACATCTCACATCATTCTGTCAATATCCATACCAATACCATTATCATTCTATCAACGATACTGGTATTGTCCTGCCAATATCATTATCATCCTATCCACAATCTCGCTACTGTCCCACCAAGACCATTATCTTCCAATCAACAATACTGATACTGTCCTACTAATACCATTATCATTCTATAATATCTATACTATCTACTACTAACCTACTTACCTATTATGATCCTATCAACAATATCGATACTGTCCTACCAATACAATCATCATCCTGTCAACATTGTCAATACAGTCCTACCAATACCATTATCATCCTGTCAACACTGTCAATACTGTCCTACCAATACAATCATCATCCTGTCAACATTGTCAATACAGTCCTACCAATACCATTATCATCCTGTCAACAATGTCAATACTGTCCTACCAATACCATTATCATCCTGTCAACAATGTCAATACTGCCCTACCAATACCCATTATCATCCTGTCAACATTATCAATACTATGCTACAATACCATTTTCATCCTCTCAATATCAATATTGTCCTACCAACACCATTATCATTCTATCAACAATATCGATATTGTCCTACCAAAACCATTATCATCCTGTCAACATTGTCAATACTGTCCCACCAAAACCATTACCATCCTATCAACAATATCCATGCTGTTCTACCAATATCCTTATCATCCTGTCAAGATATTTCCTAGTTAATACAATTATCATCCTATCAAATCATTCTATTGATAGAGATATTGTTCCATCAATACAATTATCATCCTATCAAATCATTCCATTGTCAGATATTGTTCCATCAATACAATTATCATTCTATCAAATCATTCCATTGACAGAGATACTGTTCCATCAATACAATTATCATCCTATCAAATCATTCCATTGACAGAGATACTGTTCCATCAATACAATTATCATTCTACTGAAACTGAGATTACAATGTATCTTTCTGTTAACACAAACACTGACAAATAAAAAAAAAAATGTTCTCCTTACCAATATAGACATCATCTTATCTATATGATCATCATTCTATTAACAGAAATATTTACCTAATCAATAAAACTACCATCCTATTAATATTGATACCATCATTTGATTGTGCTACACTTCAATGATATAGATGCGGTCCAAATCAACATATCATGTCATTACATTTATTGTTCTTAAGATACATTCATCATCCTAATCAATAAATTCATAGTGTCCCCTAAACACAATAATCAGTTTACAATACCCTTACTGGCCTATCTAACCCTTATCAATCAAAACTGAAAATGAAATGAGGCAGGGAACAGTAAACAAGCACAGTGACTCATGCTCCCATAAGAAAACCTAACACAGAGTAACTTTTATTCAAGACTGGCACAGCCTTTTAAACATGAATAAAGTCAGACAAATACAAAGACGAACAATCCAAGTGCAGGCCAACAACTCAACAGTCTTCATAGTAATGACTTGGCAAAGATTTGGACTTAAGGGGGGGGGGGGGGGGAAGGAGGTTGAAGATGGAGAAAAACTGGGAACATCAAATTTAAAAAAGATATTACAGATATGAAAAACTCTTCACTAGCTGCATGAGGGAACCACCGTAATCCCTTTCGAAGGCAGATCTGTTTTGTATTGCCTATTCAAGGCCTTTTATCCGCTAGATTGGAACTCATCAGGGAGACACGGCTGGTTGTGTCTGTGCTTCTGGTGTCAAATAGAGACACACCACAGTCCATAGTACCGTGGTGTTCTCAGCACCAAGGCTTCAAAAAAGAATCCAACAGCGACCCCCCCCCAAAGCAGCCAGCGAAGGGTAGTAAATGAAACCAAATGAAAGTGTGGGGAGGAAAAAAGTTGCTAAAAAACTAAAGACATTATGCAAACAGTATAAAATGTAGGGGGCAATCTTTGAGCCTACGCTTGAGGATCCACCCAAAGATGCAAGGGAGATCAAAAGACGAACACTAACACAGACAGAAACAAATACAAATAACTTCGATTTAATCAAAACGAAATTGAAATGAAATGAGGCAGGGAACAGTAAACAATAAACAGTAAACAAGTACGTTAACTCGTGCTCCCATAAGAAAACTAACACACAGAGTAACTTTTATTCAAGACTGGCACAGTCCTTTAAACTTGAATAAAGTCAGACAAATACATAGACGAACAATCTAATAGTGGGGGAAAAAAACAAGCGCAGGCCAACAACTCAACTGTCTTCATAGTAATGACTTGGCAAAGATGTGGACTTGACCTTATCAATCAGTAAACGCTCTACTGAACAGCTTACCCTGGCTGCAGGAAACATATCATGGTGCAAAACTATCATTCAGGAAATACATGTACATGTACATGGTCAAAACAATTCTTGGACCATCAATATCGCCGTTTTATCAATAGAATTACTGGAACATCAACATTACTGTTCTATCAATACAATCATAGGACCATCAATATCATTCTTTTATCAATAAAACCACTGTCTCATTACTGTTCTATCAATACAATCATTGGACCATCAATACCATTCTTTTATCAATAAAACCCAATGCCTCATTACTGTTCTATCAATACAATTATTGGACCATCAATATCATTCTTTTATCAATAAAACCACTGTCTCATTACTGTTCTATCAATAGTTGTTCTAGAACAACATGATTTTGTTGATAGGATGATAATGGCATTGCTAGCACAGTAGTGATATTGTGGATATGATGATAATAGTGTTGGTGTAGCACAGTAGTGATATTGTGGATATGATAATGGTGTTGGTAGGACAATATTGACATTGATAGGATGAAAATGGTATTAGTAGGACAACATCGATATATGTTGATAGGATGATAATTGTATTGGTTGGACAGTATTGATATTGTTGATAGCATGATAACTGTATTGGAAGAACAACAATACCGACAATGTTGACAAGATGATAATTGTATGGTAGGACAGTATTGGACCATCAATACCATTCTTTTATCAATATGACCATTGCCTCATCAACATAACTGTTGCCCCATGTGTGCACTGATCGTCCCATCAATGCAAAGGAGGTACCAACCAAAACAACACGCTGACATTGGCAGCATCCAATCCCCGAGCCCAGGACTTCTTCATGCACCGAATGTCAGCCATGTCGACACACATCCGTCGCTGAACTGCAAACCCTCTGTGGTTTTCTATCTGTTGAGAAACAAAAACACACACACAAAAAATGACAACAACAGAAACGTCGCCAACATCGTCACAGCTAGCAATGATCATGGGAGTTTGAAAAGCAGATAAGAACTTTTTTCATTACATTTTCTTTGAGACAAAAACGTAATATTTACTGTCTGTGACAACAATAATGTCGTTGCTTCATAATTCTTTCTTTCTGGCTTTTTTTCGCCTGACATGGTGGTCAAACAAGATCAGTAATTATCTCTCATGAAAGCAGACACTTATGAGCTGTGGAAACGGGCAACTGCGCAGGGCCTCCTCTGAGGAGGAACAAAGATCTCTGAAGTTCTAAGGGTGGAAAGCAGGGAGGAGGAGATCTGGGAGCATGTTCCTGCCAACCCCACTCCCTCACGTCTGAGCATCAAGTGGTCCACTGCCCACTTTTTGTCCCAGTCACGACAAGGCCCACTTGTCAAACAGCTTGGGTCAATCTCTGTCATGTCTGTAGTGTCCTTGCCAATGCACACAAAGACTGTTGACATTATTTCGCCTTCAAAGTGGCAGACCAAATGGCAACGGCCCGCTCTCGCAAAACAGTTTACTTTACGTTTCATTACATCATGTCTTCTGCTACTACCTTACTGTAAAAGCTACCATTGTTCAGTGATTGAAACACCATCCTCACAACCTCCCCAAATCTCCTTCTTGGGGGGTGGGGGAGGAGGAATGGGATGGGGTGGGCTGAAACGTTTTTCCCCCACGCTGGGTGGAGACAGTACAGACTTTAGTTCCAAGCAGAAAATGTTTTCTGAACTGGTCACCTATGATGGGTATTAACCCCCAGACTTAGGGATAAGAACTGGACTCTTTGGTCCCCAACACACCAGTGCCATGTTTATTATTCACTTTTAACATTTCTCTGCCTCACTGTAAAATTCTGTTCAATAATACAAAACAAAAAAAGGCACATATTCCGTCTGCTTCGACAACAAAGTTAAATAAGGTTAGGGGAGGTAATGTTGCTTGAAGACAGCCGACCGTAAAGGGCCATCAGGGCTGCCACCGTGCTGGAGTTAACACACGAATCATTAAACACACACACACACACCTCATTCACACAAGCCTTTAACATACACCTTCGAACAACTTCACATCTATTTCCTACCTGGCTGCTGGCCTGCTGACTGTGCTCATAGCAGTACACCGTCTTGTCTTCCTTGAACAGACACAGCTGACGACGAGCACACAGGAAGTGGTAGTTGGCCGGGCACCCTTGTACGCAGCAGCCAACCGTAGCCCCTTGCATTTGGCACCGGTTGCACCGCTGTCGATGGCAGTCATCAGAAATTGGTGGCATGGCCAATTTATGAGAACGTAAGAGCTGTGTGTGTGTGTGTGTGTATGTGCACGCGCACGCATGTGTGTGTGCAGATGTGTGAAGCAATGTGCACAAGAGCCTGTGTGTTGCTTACTCTGTGTGTGTGTGTGTGTTTGTGTGTGTGTGTGTGTGTGTGTGTGTGTGTGTGTGTGTGTGTGTGTGTGTGTGTACTGTGTGTGTGTGTGTGTGTGTGTGTGTGTGTGTGTGTGTGTGTGTGTGTGTGTGTGTGTGTGTGTGTGTGTGTGTGTGTGTGTGTGTGTGTGTGTGTGTGTATGTGTGTGTGTACGTGTGTGTGTGTGTATGTGTGTGCGTGTGTGTGTGTGTGTGTGTGTGTACGTGTGTGTGTGTGTGTGTGTGTGTGTGTGTGTGTGTGTGTGTGTGTGTGTATGTGTGTGTGTACGTGTGTGTGTGTGTATGTGTGCGTGTGTGCGTGTGCACCCATGTGCCTGCGAATGTGGGTGTGTGCACAGGTGCACGTGTGTATATGTGTGTTGTTCACTATATGAGACAGTGTGTGTGTGTGTGTGTGTGTGTGTGTGTGTGCGCGCACGCTCGCGCATGCTTGTGTGCGAGCACGCATGTGTGTGCATGCATGTTTTTGTGTCCGTCTGTCCCGAGTGTATATACTACTAGCACATTTGTGTATGCGCACTGTTCAACACGTGCCTGTGTGTGTCTGTGTCTCTGTGTGAAAGGCTGGTGGGTGGAGAACCAGTGGCGTAGGTGGAGGCAGTGATGGTGGTGGTGGTCCTCCAAAAATAGTAACGGGATGTGAAGTGTGTGCAGGACACTTCATGCACGTTCTCCCATCAGGTCCTCAGTCTAAAGCCTTCTCCTTAAGACCGGGAGGGAACTGGAGTCTGCACAAATATCAACTACTGACAGGAAACCTCTTCCAACCTGTGCGTCTGGAATGGGAATTGAACCCCGGACCTCGGAACAGTCAGTCACCTTACCAGACCTGTTTACCTTAAAACAGCAACTGGTGCAATTTTCAACAAAAACGAGTGTATCCTCTACAAAGAGTGCGTACACACTTCCAAATCTTTGCAAAAGCGGGAATGGGAAGGGGGCAGGGGGGCGGGGGGGGGGGTGGGGGGGGGGGGCATTCCTTTCCACCTGCCATCACACTACGAAGGCTTTTTCTGAACCATCTGATCTTGCATTAATTACCGGCAAAAAAAGGCTCTTTCCAACACAAATTACATTCAAACCCAATTGATCAGCATACTTTGGTACTAACTCATGCCTTCTCGCTGTTCTTTTTTATGTTTCAGGGACACCTTGTTGAAACCACAGACACAGCCCGAGGCGATTTCGCACGCGGAAGTCAGCAAGAGTTGTCGCTCTTTGATCAGAGCTCCAGTGTGGTCTACTGCAGGTGCAATCACTGCTCAAGACCTTGCTTCTATAGTTTTTTTTCCTCGGATGTATTTCTTTCAGTTTATTGGATTCGCTGTATTTTTTCGCCAAATATGTGTACAAAATACAGGGAAATCGTATGGGTAAACAGGTCTGCCTTACCCGCTGGGCAAAGCATGCAGTGGCATGGGACATAATACACATGATTCTCTGTCTTCTTGGTAACCTACCAGTTGTCTGCCCCGCACCATGGCCACATGAACGTTCTGCAGAGTGCCGTCCTCCTCTTCAAACACTTCAGCCGACCAGAGGGCGCAGTTGACGTGCACCCAGTCATCCTGACCCGCGTACAGAAGTCTGCCGGCATCCTGCAAGTGAGGGGACACAACTGCAATAACTACTGCAGGCACATATAAACTTGTCCTCTGTACAGAAATCTGCCAGTATCTGTACATAAGGGAGACAACTCCAATAATCACTTTAGGCACGTATCAACTTGTCCTGCATACAGAAATCTGCCGGCAACCTGCAAATAAGGGAGACAACTGCAAAAACTACTGAGGCATGTATCAACCTGTTAAAAACACACAACATGTCTATTCCTATTTTGGACACAAACAAGCATCAGTGCATATACAACCACGTACACAAACGATCCAACACATGCACTCATGCACACACTCCTTACAACACAATCGGTGTGTAAAATGTATGTACCAGCATACAATAAACCTAAACATACAAGTCTTTGTACTTTGCACAAACACACACAAATCTGCCACAATTAAATGTTTTTGCAACTCACTGATAAAATGGCCATAAGCCGTACCTATAGAGACAGGGACCTAAAACAGAGACAAAGACACAGACAGACAAAGAAAATACAGAGATACTCTCCAAGTCTGACAGCTACAACTTACATCAGGATAAGCGTCGCCCATCTCCAAGCACAGTGCACACTGCCGCATATCCTCATACAGATCCGACACTTCCACAGCTGCGAAACAGACCAAGACAATCAGCCAAGCTTTCTAGACAATCAAAATGCCAACTTTTTTTTCAGACATCACAAACATAATAACAACATAATGAGGACGATTTCTATAGCGCCCATCCTAACAACGTAGGCTACAGGGCGCTTTACAAGTTTTAACAATTCAACATCTAAAAATAAGCAGGACACATACACCTGCACACACATTCACACACACGCATGCACTCACACACACAATTCTGCGTTCACGAGTCATAAGCACACACACACACACACACACACACACACACACACACACACACACACACAGAGCACACGCACGTGCGCACACACACACACACACACACACACACACACACACACATGGACACACACACACACACACACACACACACACACACACTGGAACAAAACGTCGCATACATAAACACACTATATATAACATGGTGAACAGCTCATTTGTACATCAAACTTTTCGAGACGTAGAAGAGTTTAGATGAGATGTCATCTTTTTCTGAACAGCTGAGATGCGAACTTTTTTTCTCAACAGCCAAGACATCAACCTCTCCCAGACTGTAAAGATGTCAGCCTCTTCTAGATGGTGAGATGTCAACCTCTTCTAGATGGTTGAGATGTCAGCCTCTTCTAGATGGTTGAGATGTCAACCTCTTCTAGATGGTTGAGATGTCAACCTCTTCTAGATGGTTGAGATGTCAGCCTCTTCTAGATGGTTAAGATGTCAGCCTCTTCTAGATGGTTAAGATGTCAGCCTCTTCTAGATGGTTAAGATGTCAGCCTCTTCTAGATGGTTGAGATGTCAGCCTCTTCTAGATGGTTAAGATGTCAGCCTCTTCTAAGCAGCTGAGGCACCAATGCCTTCAAAGAAGTCAAAATGTCAGTATCTGCTAAATAGTCAAGACATCAATCTCTCCTGGGCCATAAAGGTGTCAAACTTTCCTTCATATATATACAGGATGTCTACCTCTTCTTGACAGTCAAAATATCAATCTTTTCTTCCCATACAAGATGTCAACTTTTCTTGACAGACAAGATGTCATCTTCTAGGCAATCAAGATTGCAATCTTTTCTCGACCTAAAAGATATAAACTGCCTTTTCTTGAAGATTAAGTTTAAACCTCTTCTACGCTGGCAAGGTTTCAACCTTTCCAAGGCACTTGCAATCCTAACTTTTTTAAGGCAGTCCTGAGTTCAAACTTTTTTTTTGAGCCAGTCACCATTTTAACCTCTTCAAGACAGCAGAGCTGCCAAGGCCTCAGACATACACAGAGTGGCATTTTGACATTCTGATAGTAAAGTATTCCAAATTCAATCATAGCACTCAAGTCCGATATCACAAGTCAGACTCAGTGATACTTTTAACTGCACTTTGCCTCACACACAACTTGAGGGCAAACTGAGATAATGGAAACCTTACTATTTATGGCATGGTTTGGGGCTGACCCCCCCGCCCCCACCCCCCTTTCAAAATCTTTAAAAGGTTGGCAATGAAAGCTAATCCATAAAATGATAAAATCGCAATCATCTTTCGACACTTTCTCCAGCCTTTTTTCCCCCATTTCCTTACTGAACACAGTTATTTCTCTACACAGTCACGATGTCGACCTCTTAAACAGCGACATCTGCCAGTGGTACACATTAGCATTCCGCAGCGCAGCGAGCACAAACATATATCATGCTCACCCAGAGCCGAGTCACACAGCGACATCTGCCAGTGGTACACATTAGCATTCCGCGGCACAGCGAGCACAAACATATATCATGCTCACCCAGAGCCGAGTCACACAGCGACATCTGCCAGTGGTACACATTAGCATTCTGCGGCGCAGCGAGCACAAACATATATCATGCTCACCCAGAGCCGAGTCACACAGCGACATCTGCCAGTGGTACACATTAGCATTCCGCGGCGCAGCGAGCACAAACATATATCATGCTCACCCAGAGCTGAGTCACACAGCGACGCCAATAGCGGCTTGAACAGGGACAGCTGAGGTACTGACAGAGAGCTCTCTCTCTCCAGCCACTGTGCGTACGTGTGGTCGTTGTAAGGGGGGACCACCGCATCCGGCAACATGCCTCTGAGGAGGAGAAAGCCATAAAAATACATCAAGTACAAGTATTTGCTTAAGTGTGTGCATGCATTTAGGTTTGAAACCTAGTCAAAACATGCTTCACTTAGCCGTGTGCATTCCATGTGAACGAAATAAACACTGTTCATGAAAATAGGTGCTTTGTTTTAATATCATGTTTCAAATACAAAAAAGATAAAAGAGAAATAATAAGTTGTGTTTAGCTGCATGAAAGTCATGCATGAAAACACTGCCTATTTCTGCATAGTCAAAACGACCCAAAATTTCATCTTGCTGTGACCCAAATCAGCTTTTTGGCAGCATATATCAAAATAGTCACAGTTCAGAAAAAAAAAAAAAAAAGTTACTGAAGAGAGGATGATGAAAGAATGTTGTTTTTTTTCATTAACAAAAGTCAAAGGTTCCTTCCAAATGAATAGCTTTTTTCATGCAAGAAATTACAGTGGCCGTCATGTTTCTCCCATATACACACAGCAACGAGTTCATCCTCCCAACTGCCTTTTCCTCCATTTAAACATGTATGTGGCACACACACACACACACACACACACACACACACACACACACTGACACACACACACACTGACACACACACACACACACACACACACACACTTCCTTTCTCTCACCTGATATGCATCACATCAAACACAAAGGCAATGACAGTGTGGAGACTTACTGAGGCAGGGCGCAATTGTGTTGCCACAGCTGGCATGTCTTGACATTGAACCATGGAAAGACACGCTCCATTTGCTGCACACACACACACACACACACACGCACACACATGTGCACACATACACACGCACACATACACAAACACGTGTGCACGCATACACACGCACACATACACAAACACGTGTGCACACATACACACGCACACATACACAAACACGTCCAAAACAGAAAGGTCTGCTGGGATCACAAAGTCTTTCATGTACAGCATCTCCACACAGAAAGCCAGCTACCGATAACCACACTAGCCAACAATCAGCTCAAAACCTAACCCAAAAGTAAAACAAACAGCCCTGTAATGCACTTCCCACTGCCCTTTAACCCCACCCCTGAATCCCTAAAATGGCACTCACTCTCAGAAGTTTTTGAGATTTTTGTATTTTAGCTATTGATTTCGTAACATTCTGCCCATTATTTCTAAAGTGGTAATACTTTTGTGATGAATGTGTCTATTTCTGTTTTTTTTTTTTAGGGATATATTGCTTCAGATAACAAAAAATGTTGTTTTAATACCATAATTCTGGGAGAAAACCATCGATCACCGGTGATCGAAATTAAAGGGAAAGAACTGAAGAGAGTCAAGTCCCATACCGCTAATTCTGTGAGCCTGTGCACAATCAAACTGTAGACTCATTTCTGTGAGCCTGCGCACAACCAAACTGTTGACTCATTTCTGTGAGCCTGCGCACAGCCAAACTGTTGACTCATTTCTGTGAGCCTGTACACAACCAAACTGTTCACTCATTTCTGTGAGCCTGTACACAACCAAACTGTTCACTCATTTTTCTGTGAGCCTGTACACAACCAAACTGTTCACTCATTTCTGTGAGCCTTACACAACCAAACTGTTCACTCATTTCTGTGAGCCTGTACACAACCAAACTGTTCACTCTCATTTCTGTGAGCCTGTACTGTGTACACAACCAAACCGTTGACTCATTTCTGTGAGCCTGTGCACAACCAAACTGTTGACTCATTGAGTGGAATCCCTAGTGTCAGCAATCCACAGGGAGCCGTCAGTGTAACCACGAGGCAACCAGCCACAGGAGACACTGCACCACCGCTGGGTCATTTCAAGGGAAGTCACTCATGCCTATTCTGTATCATTAGACCCAGCATGTGAGGGACACCAGCTGCAATGCTCCCTACTGAAAACACTTTGCTTGATCACAAAGCTACCATGAGCTAGCGAAAATGCGAATAATGAGTTTGTCATGACATCTATCTGCTGTACAAGTTCACTGAATCGTTCTCCAATGGTCTCCATTGACATTTTCTTTGTTCAAAAGACGAGCATATGTGTTTTCAACTAGTTCAAGGCAGAATGCGCATACATAAAGCAACGTGAAAGGGTGAGGCATGCAAATGACTTCACAGCATGTCTAAGCTGTGGCTCTCTAGGTGTGCGGCATACCTATCCACGACAGTGGTAGAACCTGTACAGTAAGTTGCAAGTTTACACGGATTTGATGGAACTGTCGTCTTCTGCTTACCTTGATGAAGATGGACTTGACAGAATTGTTGTTTTTTTTTCTGTGTCTGGGAAAGAGATGGTCGCTGCTGAGAGCTGTCTGAATGATGTGGACCATGTCCTCGTTAAACTCCTCCTGAAAAAGGGCAGGCAACCAAAGCACCATGAGGAAATGCATCAGTGCTAAGAAACCAGTTTCAAAAATTCTTCCCCCCCCCCCCCCCCCCACCTTTTTTGGTTAAAGGCATTTAAATGTCCTGGAAGAATTGTATGCTGAAGCATGCTGATGATGAAATGATACTTCTTGGTCATCCGCTGCTTTGGGAAAAGCTGGATCAAAGAAGAAAAGTTACTTTGAAGGAGGTCAAATATCTTTCACTATATTTCAACAGACAGGATATAGGCACATTTTTTTTCTCGTCTTTTTTCATGGATGAAACAGAGAAATCTTTTTGCTACTTTTCTAACAATAACATCAACATCGCCTTTTATTTCTTTTCTTTTTTTTTTCGACTTGTAAATTGTGTGTTCGGCAAAACCAAGTGTGGGAAATACACGAGCCAATATTTTATAAATGACGTTCTTGAATCAACGATTCAACTAGACTTTTTTCCCTCCCAAGTTTTGAAATTTGTTTTTTTTCATTTTCATTTTTTGTACAGTAATAGTAAAAACAAGCCCAAAACCCTAGCACCAGTATCATGAACAGTAGGCACATGCTAGCCCACCGTGTGCCCACCGTTTCCTCCATGTCCCTGCCCTTCCTCATCTCTTAACCCACTGACCGTCCAGGCACTGAACGGCTTGACCGGTCACTGATGCCTTGGTATGCAACACAGCTGTGTGGGGACATCAGGCATGTCCACCTAAATCTGCTTTTGGTGTACTTCACAATGAAAATCAGCGTAATTTCTACAAAGAGTGAGAACAAAATTCAAAATTTCTGTAAAAGCAGGAGGGAGAAGGGAGGGTCCTTCACTTTGTTTTCACCTGCCATCACGCTGCAGACACTTCTTGCCAGTAGTAAACCACCCGATCTTGCACTGACTACGGTAAAACAGGTTCTTTCTGATACAAATTACTATCAAACCTGATTCTTCAGCATACTTTGGCACACACTTGTGCTCTCCCACCAGTTTTGTGACGTTATTGGGCATGTTGTCAAAGAAACAGACACAGCAAAATGCGATTTGGCGCACACGGACTTTTAGCATGAGTTGTCACTCTTTGGTCAAAGCTTCCGTCGCAGTTATTTTCCACAAGTTCAATTACCGCTAAGATCTCTGTCACTGGAATTGTTTTCAATGCATTTCTTTTTGATTCGTCCTATTTGTCATATTTTCGCCAAACGTGTGCAAAATACGGTGAAATCGTACAGGTAAACAGGTCTGGGACATGTACTCTAACACATCACCACCCTGCTCCTTTCACAGGGCTACCATACAGTCAGATCTTGTGCTGGCAATGCTTTGCTGGAGGTTGGGAGGACGTGTCACTGTAATGGCATCATACACTTTAGTTACGAAGTTTAGCTGTCACAACATTTGATAATATCAGCTGACGGACAGTTGGTGCCAGAATTCATGTCTTTCTGACAGTACCATGCACCAATAGTTGTCAATGTCCAGCAGAACCTCTGTCAGGTTTTGCAGCATTACCAGCCACCATGGCCAAGTGGTTGGTGCCATGGATTCCTGGTTCAGAGATCATGGTTTGGTTCCCATCACAGCCATTCATTTGTGCAACTCCTCTGCCCCGATCCACTCCTATCCAGACTTTTGCTAATGCTAAGGGCTCAACCGGAAAGTCTGGGACTACATGGTCGAGTTAAATCCACGTCTCAAATTTCCTGACCAGCACTGCACGTGTCTGTTACCTCTCAGGTGTAGTAAACGCCAGGATATGTTATGAAAGAAGTGTGCATTCCAGCCCTGCCATACAGTCTCAGATCGGAATGGAACTCCACAGCATCAGGTCATTATCCTCATCCATCATCAGGAAAAAAAAAGGTCCCCTTCTCTTTGGGCCCTCATGCCTGCTTTCATGGTCACCTCAGGTTTGATTTCTTCTCCATACCTTGGTGAATCTGTGTCGGGGTTGCTAGCATTGGCAAGTTAATGGGGACCATTGCTGAACAATGTTGTGGTGCCCTGCGGAGGAGGAGGATGCTGACCCCACAATTAAGCAATTACAGTCGCAAGCAGGGGGCTAAGTAGGTGGTGTCCCGCATACGTTGAATCAGAACAGGCACCACTGACCACCACCGAAGTGACTCAGCAGCAGTGCAGTGTCTCCTCCGGTGGGTTGTTCATGATGACAATGACAGCCCCCTGCAGACTGGCAGCACCAGGGGTTGGGCAGGACAGAGACGGCCCAGAATGGCTGTGGACAGACGACCGGAATGAACCACAGAGTGGCTGTGGACAGACGCCGGAATGAACCACAGAGTGGCTGGGGACAGAGTGGCTGTGGACAGACGGCCGGAATGAACGACAGAGTGGCTGTGGACAGATGGCCGGAATGAACCACAGAGTGGCTGTGGACAGACGACCGGAATGAACCACAGAGTGGCTGTAGACAGATGGCCGGAATTAACCACTGAGTGGCTGTGGACAGACGGCCGGCATGAAAAACAGAGTGGCTGTGGACAGAAGGCCGGAATGAACCACAGAGTGGCTGTGGACAGCAGACGGCCGGCATGAAAACCACAGAGTGGCTGTGGACAGACGGCCGGAATGAACCACAGAGTGGCTGTGGACAGACGGCCAGAATGAACCCACAGAGTGGCTGTGGACAGACGGCCGGAATGAACCAGCAGAGGTGGCTGTGGACAGACGGCCGGAAGTGGCTGTGGACAGACGGACAGCTGGAATGGGGGACAGCAGTCATTGAGGTGGCTGTGGACAGCCAGCCAGAATGAACCACAGAGTGGCTGTGGACAGACGGGGACGGAATGAACCACAGAGTGGCTGTGGACAGACGGCCGGAATGAACCACGTGGGGACAGCGGTCCGGAATGAAGTGGCACAGCGAAGTGGCAAAAAAAGAATGAAAAGCAAAAAGAAAAAAGTCTGTTTATAACAGACACATGCACTTAAAACTCCCCAACAGCTGTGTTCTCATAGACATTCATTTTGCACGCAATTGCACACAAAAACTATCCTTAAAATGTTCTTAAAAACACATGCACACACATGCACTTTTAAGATTTCAGTTGAAGCTAGCTGAAATCAGAAAACAGCAGTCACTAAAGTTGTCCCTTTAAAATTCTGTAATGCAAGTAACCACAGCAGAAGTTGCTGCACATGCTCACAAACCATTTAGGGGTTGCTCCAGTTCGTGAAATCAACAGAGATGCTTTCATATTTCTTGACACAGTCAAACACAGGCAGTCCACCATGCAATGCATCTCCGACAAGACGAACCAAAACAGAATGCGCAAGTCAGTCAATACGCCACGCTTATTTTTCAGGTAAAACAGCAGAGCCAAGTACATGGCTAAATGAAATGTAAATGAAACAACCTTTAGATTTCTCTTCTATGGGTCAGGTTACTGCTGAAAAAAAAAGAAAAAAAGCAGCCAGCGAGAGGCTTGCAAACAGACTTAAACCCACAACAATTCATTACAACAGACTATTCAGTTACAGACAAAACTCAGAACCATGTTCCCGAACCCAAACCCCAGTTAAACCAACTCACCACACTATCGTACTTATCCGCCTCCAGCTTCAGCCTCACTGCACTGAAGTCGCGGGGGGAAACTGGCGCTGGAACTGCGGCAGAAGAGAGACTGGGGGTTCGTAGCCTCTGTCACCATGTTGACAGTGTAGGTGACATGGGGTCGCGCACTTCTCACCACGCTTCCTGCATCACCACTCGACTCTACCGTCTCCCCGGGACAACCCAAAGTCTGAGCTGAACTAGGGAGGTCCGTCTCCCCAGCAATTAAGAAATCCGTCTGCTCTTCTTTGGACTTTTTCACACACCCAGAGCCTTCCCCAGTTCCGCAGGCATGTTCAGTCTCTGAGTTCTTTGAACACAGAGTGCTTCTTGAGGTACTGCTGGAGCAAGGCGACAATTCTGTGCCGGAAGGTGGGAGCCTGAGTGAGACGCAGTTTGAGCAGTGTTGTGATGATCAGATGTTTCTGTCCTGGCAAGCTGGGACGGGGCAGTTGTCGTGTCCTGATTCTGAATATCGGTTTTGATGTCTTTTTCCTCTTCCTGATCGGACGATTTATCTCCCTTTCCGTCAGTCCTGAACAGACATGGAAGTTGAGGTTGAAACAAAGTCTCTTTTCCCCCCCAAGACAAGGCACTGACAACACACATCTACCATAACTCACTGGCAACATACTAATAAAAATGGACTTGTCGTCATCTCAAGACACAACATTGTGATTCTTCTTTCAAATTCAGCATGTCGATTCAAAATGGGAAAAAAGCATTTACACAATGTAATAATTCACATGTTATGTACGCTTGATTTTAAAATATCCAAACTGATTTGTCATGAGCATTCTTTTCAAATTTCCGCAATTTTTTAAAAAAAACAATGTCACCAAATTAAAAAAAAAAAAAAAAAAAAAAAAACACTAAAGGCGTGTGTGCTTAGAATGTGTGTCCCTCAAAACAATGCCCAGGAGTGACAGGAGACAACTTTTCAACAAATTATGTTCCCCGCATTGCAGTCTGTATGTTCATGCTCCGTGTCATAGATTTCTGAGAGGGGGAGGGGGTGCGAGTGTAGAGTACAAGCAAAAAATGTATGCTCGTGCTAAATATGCGGGAGTGTGTGTAATGATATGGGTATCTATACATGTATGTTCCTTTCCATCTTTGTAAATGTAGTACATATGCCTTTTTTTTGTTTCATATTATAAGCGCGCACACACACAGAGACTGGTGGTACAGGATACCAACAAGTGTAACCCGATAGCTGCAAATATTTCACTTTGTTATCCCACACGAAAAGACCTGCATGCAGATCACAGTTCAAACAGTGATGCAAGTACAAGGAGAAAGAAAAATCCTCAACGACTCCAATCTAAGATGGAGGGCTTCCGATTTCCTGGCAACATTCCTCAGTCAGCCAGACTTTTTTGCACACACACACACACACACACTCACACTCACACACACACTCACACACACACAGACAGATATAGGCACACACACACACACACACACACACACACACACACACACACTCACTCACTCACACTCACGAACACACACACACACACACACACACACACACACACACACACACACACACACACACACACACACACACTCGCACACACACACTACCCACCTGTCTGTTGGCCGACTTCTGTGACCATCTCGGAACCCCTTCGCATCAGCTGAAGCTAAAAAAGTATCAAACAAGTTTCTGGCCACACCATATGTCACTCCGTTTGCCAGGGTCCATGGCGGCTGAAGTGATCAACGTGTCACTTCCTGTGGTTCCCATGGCAACAGATAATGGCTCCGATGTTAGAGAAGATGTGGACAAGGACACCAGAACGGGTGATCTGGCTCTGCCCAACATGGACTCTTTTCCCTTCCTCATCCCCATCCTTCACTTCCCGAGACAGTTTGGTGTCCGTTTCTCGACCAGGACGGTTTTCGAACGGGATTTTCCCCTCAGAGTCAAAGTCCACATCTGGTTTGATCTCCAAACTGTCATCTAAACGCCCATGCGGTTGCCCTGAATCTCCTGGCCCGCTCTCCGCCAGTCGCTCCCGATGCCCTTTTCTGACACCCCCGATACTGTAACGGGGTTCTCTCCCTCACATCCCAAATCTGAAGAGCACTGTGTCGGACGCTTGGTCGGCCCATCGCTTTTCACAGGGGAGACCACCTCACCATCAGACACATCCACTGCCTCCAAAGGTTCCACCTTCTCTGGCGAGACATCTGAGAAAGAGGAGTTGGTCGACACCCCGCCGCCTTTGATGCTGCAGGCTGGGGAACTGGCGGGTTTGGGGGATGGTTCCCCTTTTTCTGCGTCCGTTTCCGGTGCGTGTTTCTCTGCGGGAGAGGTGTGACTGCTCCGCGTGTGTCTGGGAAGGCGGGGGCTGGTTCGTAAAGTTTCCGGGCTGCAAGGGCTGGGACAGGCTTCTTCCGCTGTAGCGCCTTGAGACTGCGCTCCCTTTCCTTCTGCAACAAACAGCAACCAAGTCAAGTCGACAGTGATAGCTGGTTTCAGGGAAAGTCCATATTGTCTTGTTTCTGAGGTATTTGTATACAGGCCATTGCAACAGTCAGCGCGAACCTCTCACAAAATCGATTTACTATCTAGACATGCAAACAGGCACAGGCCAGCGATCATACCAAACTTGGCCGACAGCACAGTAAAACCCTAAAGTCATCCGTCTAAAGAGAACAACGATGACAGCAGGTCTGCCTATCCTCCATCACTCCCACCCCCAAATGTTCTTCAGTCGTCCTCTCACCTGTGGTGGGGAGGAGTGAAAGGTGCAACAGGTGGGGAAAAAAAAACAAACAAACAAAAACAAAAAAAATACAAAAAAAACCCAACAGCAAGTGCTCTAGAATGCCTGTTTCATATAACAAAGTTATCTGCCCTTTTCAAATTTCCAGAGATTTTGACATACACTTCAAATAATCTGCTGAAAAAAAAAAAATCAGAAAGTAGCTTTCCAAAGACTTCAAGCCATGAGAAAAAGGATATCAGACAGGCAAAAAGAAAATGAAAATGAGGTGAATGAAAGAGGAAATCAGCTGCAAACGAGGACAACAGGTATGCTTGTGTATCACACACACACACACACACACACACACACACACACACACACACACACACACACCCACACCACACACACACCCACATCCACACACACACACACATGCACACACAACCTCCTCATCGATGACCACCAGATGGTGCGAACACTTGAAGGAAGTCAGGCCAGTCAGCACGCTCCGCAACCCCGTCAGCAGCTCGTCGCGCAGAATGGTCCGCCATTCTGGTGGATCGTCAGGGCAACACACCCGACAGCGGTACTGAATGTCCTCCGGCAGAAACGAAAACAGCTGGTACATCTCGTCTGTAATCATTCCCAGTAGCTGACTTTTAACTAATTGGCGTTGTGCGCAAGCTTAAGCATTGGCGAGTGTCTGACACGAATGAAGCCTAAGCACTGGCGGATTTCCGAATTTTTCTAAAAATACACAAAGCGACGTTCTATTAATGGGAAGTACACGGCACTTCAGATCATTTTCTTACAAACAGTTCTTTCCCTTACACTGTATAATGCCGTTTTTCAGGGTTGTTCCTGAACAGGCCAAAGGTTGACTATTTTACACAAAACAGCCACGCACAGGCCTTACTCGTTGCATTTCAAAGTGTGTAGTGGAACATATGACCTCAAACTGTTTCATATGACTCCGGAAACTTTACTGTGTGGATTGATAACATAACTCTTTCAAGTGGATTAGCTGATGGATATTGCATGCCTGAAAAGTACACTTAATCTGTTTTCCAAACACTTTTTGTTGAACATTTAGTGACATATTTCAACAAATCAAAAAAAAAAGAAAAAAAGAAGCACTCTGATAAAAAAAAAAAAAAAAAAAAAAAAAAAAACTCCTAAAAATTTAAAGAAGAGAGATAGTAAACTTTCAAATGATATACAATTTGTATGTCTGTCATTTTGTGCGTGTTGAATGTTTAAAACATGGCCAAAACAGCCCGACACAGCATATGACTTGCTCCGTTTGGCTCCGTCTCCAAAGAGGTAAATTATATCCTCTTCACTTTTATCTATTATGTTATTTTCTTTTTCTTTTTTTTCTTTATTAATTTTTTTTTTTTAGTAGTTTTCTGCGACTACCTACTTTATTTACAAAAGCATAAAAAAAAGTTTGACATTTTCTCGTTAGAATTCTTGCAACAAGAGTTTGCTTAAGCTCTAAAGCAATATCTAGAGGCTAGCTTTCACATTCAACAAAGATAATAGCACAGTGGTTCCGATTCATATTTAACAAGTTTAGACTTTTGCATAAAATGCTCCGAACCCATCACTGTACATTATGGTGGAAACCAGCTGTGTGAATCAGCTGACTAAAATTGCCTATAATCACACCTCTCATAAATTGAGGCAAAATTCATCAAATACGATGCAGAGTCAGACACTGGGTGTGCCATGCAAAGACCATCAAATCACTCTCCCCCCCCCTGCATCTTGTTTGTGTCCTTGCTGTGGATAGTCTCAGCATCATCTCCATGTGGCAATATATCGAAAGAATTCTTGAGGTTTAAGACAGATAGCCTTTCCCTGACAAGTACAGCTCAATCGTATCCGCTTCCTTTCTCTCTCAACATGTTAAGCTCTCTCTCTCTCTCCAGTCTGCTCTTCTTAATACTGATCTGTCCCTATCCCCCATTTTCCCATCACTCCTGTTCCACAGGTCATGGGGGGGTGGGAGGGGGCTTTACCTTTGGTTTCCATACGGGTTATTGGGAAACAAATGAATGTGGTGTCTTCTGCTCTCAAAGGCCCCCTTCTGCTAAAACAACGTACTTCAGTTCAAGCCAAATGCACATTTCCTTTACATTTTCCTCCTCGTTTGAAGTGTGACAGGCAAAAACCATGGGTGACAGGGACACAGGGACAAAAAAAAAAAAAATTTCTTTTGCAGACGAATTAGCTGCCATGGACTGCTGAAACAACAACAGTGGCTCAGACATATGTATGAACCGTTTGGGTAGGTCTCAAATTGTTCAGAGCCTTACTTGATCAAGATGATAGACCTGTGTCAATGTGTGAAGGCATCACATCCAATTTTCTTACCGCAGCTGAGTGACCAAAAAAAGGTCAGCTGTACACTTCAGCCACACACAGACATGTACACCAAGCAACTGCCATGACTAGATTCTTCCTTGAAATCTGGTGGCCATCCAGACCTGCAGAGGACTTTACACCCCCCCCCCCCCCTCCAAAAAGTTCTTTTTATCATAACAGAATCCCATGTCTGGCTCCATTCATGGTGTCGAAAGCCTATCCAAATCACAGAGGCACACATGCATCCAGCAAAACGCTCCTATAAAAAAAAATCTCGCAGCTCAGAGACATACTGATTGATCCCTGAAGCAAAACGGACAAATCTACAAGCATCTGTCCAAAATCAACAAGTCAGCAGTACTGTGCGACTGCCTGCCTGTTGTCTGCAGGGAAAGAGTTTTGAAAGAAGAGTGTGCACCCCTTGTCATGGAAATCAGGGGAATGATAATTAGATTAGCATCCTTTCAGTTACGGAATATAACTGCATGAATATGACTGGACACTAAATTCACATCACAGCATGTGAAGCGGCATCAAACCGTCTTTTTTTTTTCCGGTCTCTTACATACTATGTGCACTATTCCCCTTTGTTTGAAAATCAATGAAATACGGAAGAAAAAACGTCATTTTCTACTGATCTGAAGTGAGTAGACATAGGAGTTGTAATTTGCAGCTACACTACCGGGCTTGTCAGATGGCAAGCTTGGTCTTCAATGCTGCAGCAAGCACTAGCTCTCATCTGACTGTGCTTCTGCTGACTCTAAGAGACAAGGTAAGGTAATCTTGCTTACAGCCCAGCCGACCGCAAAGGCCCTATCAGGGCTGTCACTGCTCTGAAGAACTGAGAGACTGATCAACGAATCAGATTCAAGCCCTTTCCTCCAATGGCAGATTCCCCACAACCCAGGAAACATGTTGCGAATGAAATGCACGCCTCATGAACATCTGAGCAGGGTTGTCATTCTGAGCATGAAATGCAAACATAAGATCGGTCAAAGACAAGCTTGACTCGAAATAAGACGCTACAGGATTCATGCAGTAGTAACTAGAAGCGGTAGCAAATGAATGTATAATGGCGGTCACCAACTCATCATAAGGTGTATCCTGACTAACACTAGCGTTTTTTCACACCAAGTAGGATTACAACTTTTGTTTGCATAGCGCAAATGTGAGGAAACGTGAGCGTTTCTACCTGTCAGGCCTTCACATCGGGCATGGACCCAGCTGTCGCACAGTCCACACTGCACCATCTTCGACTCCCAGTCGTCATCCGTGTAGCACTTGCGGCAGATGGGACAGAAGTTTCCTGCATGTATGCAAGCGCCCACCCCCACGTATGAACGCGCATACACACACATACACATAAATACACACACACACGCGCACACATGTATGTACGCACACATGCACACACACATTAACACACGCATACACACACACATGCATGCATGCACACACACATTAACACACACATACACATGCACACACACATTAACACACGCATACACACACACATACATATGCACACACACAAATACATTCACATACTCACTCATGTGCACTATACACACACAAACAGAAGAATAAGCTTGTCATCTACAGTTCTCTCAAAACAATAAGTTAAAAATCAGGTCTCCTACCGAGGAAAAAACAAACATCCCAAAAAAATCAGGGGGAATGGGGGGGAGGGGGGAAGGATCTGTAGATTTTCCTCCTCCTGTTCCCTCTAGAGAAGTAAAAAAAAATTTCAACCTGACATCAATTCTTCACTCCGATCACAACCAGGTCCATATGTTCATACAGTTTTTGTCAATCTATTTCACTTCAACGCCATCCTGGCGAAGCACGATGTCACAGCCTGACGTGACCTTACTTTAACCTTGCAAAAACAGCAGGGAGGCTGCCCATTCTCTGAAGAACTTCAGACTTAACCTGATCACATCAACAGTGTCTCTAACTTACCCAAAACACATTACTTTGTGGATTCCACAACCGTTCCTCTTTTCACACCTGATTTGTTTTTCTGAACAACGATTTTCCCCAAGGCTTCTCCTTTTCACATTTCTCTGAAATCTGCAAGTTGGCAGAACTCTGGAAGCCCTGTGAAACCACAACGGTCTATCTACAACCGTGCACATCTTGGTAATACAGCACTGACAGGCATAGTTCACTACCTACAGGGAACTTCACAACATTACTCCCTCAAGGACAACTCTCTTGTTGATCCCACTTCAGTAATCTGCACAAGCACCTGCTGGACTTGCAACTTCTATTTCCACTCTTCCTGCGTCAGTGTCTCTGATCTCCATGAATCTTCCGTTTGGAATTGGTCGTGTCATGTGAACTGCACTGCAGCTGCTTTCACTTACACACTGAATGTAAGAACTGCAATCTAAAAAACTTGTGAAAGGGCCTGAAAGAGCCTTGGGATTCAGAAGAACGCCTCACGCTGGACTAGAAACACCAAGGACTGAAATGAAAGAACTTCAAAGGCTTTCGGAGGCAAACTCAATTCACTGGGGCATGTGAAAGGGCCTGAAATGCCCTACAAACCATATCTCCATAGAAGCGTTTCAATCACGCAGACACCATTACTTGCGCGAACCCAAGGGACTGTGGTGCACCGCGGAGGGCTTGCACTCACCTGGGTAGGGAAAGGGCCCAGACACTCAAACCCTTCTCCATAGTCAGGCACGAACACCACAGCCAGTTTTTGAACATCTTTCTTCTCCTACAGAGCTTTTGTTTTTAGAAGCACATTCCAGTCAGGCACCCCCACCCTTTTCCTACCTCTTTCTTCTTACAGAGCCTTTTGTTTCCCAGAAGCCCTTCCGTAGTCAGGCAGGATTACCACGCACTTGGTACCACACCTCTTTCTTCTTACAGAGCTTTCTTGGGGTACAGAAGCCCTTCCCGTAGTCAGGCACGATGTTTCCAGAAGCCCTTGCCTCTTTCTTCTTACAGAGTTTTGTTTCCCAGGGCCCTTCGGCACGAGTACCACCCCCTTTTCCTTGCCTCTTTCTTTCTTCTTACAGAGCCTTTTGTTTCCCAGAAGCCCTTCCCGTAGTCAGCACCCTTTTTCCCTTGCCTCTTTCTTCTTACAGAGCCTTTGTTTCCCAGAAGCCCTTCCCGTAGTCAGGCACGATTACCACCCCTTTTCCCTTGCCTCTTTCTTCTTACAGAGCCTTTTGTTTCCCCAGAAGCCCTTCCCGTAGTCAGGCACGATTACCACCCCTTTTCCCTTGCCTCTTTCTTCTTACAGAGCCTTTTGTTTCCCAGAAGCCCTTCCCGTAGTCAGGCACGATTACCACCCCTTTTCCCTTGCCTCTTTCTTCTTACAGAGCCTTTTGTTTCCCAGAAGCCCTTCCCGTAGTCAGGCACGATTACCACCCCCCTTTTCCCTTGCCTCTTTCTTCTTACAGAGCCTTTTGTTTCCCAGAAGCCCTTCCCGTAGTCAGGCACGATTACCACCCCTTTTCCCTTGCCTCTTTCTTCTTACAGAGCCTTTTGTTTCCCAGAAGCCCTTCCCGTAGTCAGGCACGATTACCACCCTTTTCCCTTGCCTCTTTCTTCTTACAGAGCCTTTTGTTTCCCAGAAGCCCTTCCCGTAGTCAGGCACGATTACCACCCCTTTTTCCCTTGCCTCTTTCTTCTTACAGAGCCTTTTGTTTCCCAGAAGCCCTTCCCGTAGTCAGGCACGATTACCACCCCCCCTTTTCCTTGCCTCTTTCTTCTTACAGAGCCTTTTGTTTCCCAGAAGCCCTTCCCGTAGTCAGGCACGATTACCACCCCTTTTCCCTTGCCTCTTTCTTCTTACAGAGCCTTTTGTTTCCCAGAAGCCCTTCCCGTAGTCAGTTCCCAGAAGCCCTTCCCGTAGTCAGGCACGATTACCCACCCCTTTTCCCTGCCTCTTTCTTCTACAGAGCCTTGGCCCTTGGTTTCCAGAAGCCCTTCCCGTATGGTCTAGTCAGGCCGGATACCACCCCTTTCCCTTGCTCTTTTCTTCTTACAGCACGTTTTGTTATCCAGGAGTCCCTTCCAGTAGTTAAGGCACGATTGCCCACCTTTTCCCTTTTCTTTCCTTACGCCTCTTGTTTCCTACAGCGCTTCCCGTAGTCAGGGCCCACGATTCCCAGCAGTCCTTTGCCATAATTCTTACACAAGGATCCCCAAATCAAAGTCAGGCAGGTTAATTTTTACCCAATTTCTTTGATTGGTTTTGTCAGCCAGAAATTATGCCGTAGACAGGCCATTGCCCAACCCCTTTTCCCCCTCTTTTAAGCTACACTTAAGGAGAAGCCCTTCCATGTGACTCAGCAAAGGCACCACCAACACCCGTTTTCCCTGGATCGGGCCTTCACAGAAGCGTTCTTTTGATTCAGGATCTGCCCTCCCGTATGTCAGGCGTTGGCGGAGGTCCCTTGCGCTTTCTTCTTCAGCCTTTGTTTCCCAGGCTTTGAACCATTACTTCATGATTTTCTTTACAGGGCTTTTGAGTTCCCAGGACGGCTTCCTCTGTCCACATCAGGATTGCTTTCCCTCCCTCTTTTTCCTACAGCGCATCTAGATTGTCAAAGTCCTTTCCATCATGCAATCAAGCAGATCCCCAACATCAACTAAGGGAGTTACGATTCATTACATCATTCTGTTGAACATCCAGAGGGAAATTATGCCCAGACATCAAATTCTTCAAACTATTTGTGGCTCTGTTAAGGAACGATGTGCATGTTACTCCAAAAGGCACACAATCCGACCACAATGTATGGATCGGGGTAAGGGCAATTCAGTACTCTGTCTGCGTTGGGAGCTGTCCTTTCCCCCGTATTTTGGCCGTGCTACTGAACTATGTATGTTGTTTTGCGTGACCATGTGTCTCATGTGAGTGTGCGGCTATAAAGTTTCGTGGACGTATGTCATGCATCAGCATCAAGCAGTCTGCTTGTATGTGCTGCATCGTCTGTTACACAAGTCTGTTCACGTTCAGTCCTCAATCTCAGTCCAAACTGATAATAATGAGATTTGCTTCCTTGACCAAGTGTGGATTTTAGTTGTGCTTTCGTAGCAGGCAGAGTAGGATGGAGCTGTACTGTGCAAAGTGTGCAAGCACATGATAGTTCAAAACACTGTGGAGTGTAGGCGTGTGTATAAATGTGCCTTGCGTATATGGTTGTGTGCTAGTGCTGCAGGAAAACAACATTTCAGTCAAAGTTCCTTGGAACTCTGAGATTATCCTTGAAAGGGGTCTTTTGCTTTTCGAAGTTTATGCAAGGTGACGATGGTGCCAATTGATAAGAACTGATTTCAAAGAGCATGAGTGAATCCCTTCTACCTGTGTGTGTGTGACAATGTGCTGTGGCATGTGTGGTTGTCTTGTGTGAAGTGTGTTTTGAAGACTCTGGTGAGTTTGTTTTGTGAATAGATATTAACAAGTGTGTGAGCCTGTGTGTGGGCCCTTGCGGGTGTGTGTGTGGGTGCTGGGAGTTGATTTTAACAGTGATAAGCCTGATTGGCCCTTGCCGGCCCGGTACGATACCACATTCCGTTTGCCTTACCAGTGCCTTGATTCTCTCTCTACGTCTTATAACGATCTCACTTTCTCTTTCTTTAGGACAAGGCAAAACACGCCATTTTGAAATCGCAAGAACAGGTAAATCTTGCCTGTGCACACACTGTACTGTGCTGAACCGCAGTAAGTAATAATAAGTGAACTGACAAGTCCTACTGTTGAATCAGTCGAAATATACTGACGAGTTGAGAGGCAATACGTAGTTCCAAGAATGACATGCAAACTCCATGTCGCTGCATAGACCCCATGATAAGGGCTTGAACAAGCTGAACTGCCGAATGACGACATTGCATTCATAGTGACCCAACTTCTTGCCTGTTTACTGCAAGAGTGCAGTGAGCTTTTTCCACTTTGTAAGCATTTTCTTGTATTTTTCACTTTTCTTCTTTTTTTTTTTCATCTAAAATTAACCATCTTCAGTATGCACTTACCGAGCTGAGTTACGCTGAAAAACCATCGGCAATTACTCCGTAATTTGAACATGGTTTCCCAATTCAAAAGTAATGTTTTAAACCCCGACAGGAAAGGAAATAATGAAATGAAAAATAATTTTTCAATTCCTACAAATATATATGTTGCTATATCATACGTTTGAAGAAATGTCATATGAGCCATTTATTGGGAAAAAAAAAAATCTCTTCTTCAGAACTTTCTTCTGAATCG
>JADBJO010001066.1:397500-417500 GCA_016801955.1 Conus betulinus | reverse complement strand
CAACGGTATAAATGTTTATAATTTGTTGTAATATGTGAATTTTGACGATGGCACCACAAAAAAATTTCCTTGTATTCTATGAGGACAAATAATATATCATGTATTGTGTATCATATACACACTACTTCTCAAAAACTGTCACAAACATTCTCAAAACATACAAACCACCACTCACGTTGTCTCATGTTTCTTACATAAGCTGTTCCCCACTCCCCAAACCGACAACTTCAAAGTGAGAAGAAAAGACAAACCAGCTTGCACTGTAACTGTGAATACATTAGACCACATTAAAATTTCAACAGGTGTGTATTTCGGATAATGTGGTGCAATAAACATTATACTTACACATGGACAAAATACACCAGAAATGTTGGTTGCACAGGTTTACTTACTTTCCTTCTTCTTAAATGACTGAACTCTTACATTTAACCAGCCTCCACTGAGCAGTGGTTAATATCCTGAACTGGGGTGTCATAGGTTCAATTCCCATCAGAGGCTTTCATTTGTGAGATTCTTCAGCTGCAACCAGCTCCTACCCTGAGCTGAGTTTGCTAGGGGAAGGCAAGAGCCACAGTAAAGTTTCATCCGCATAATGCTCTCAGACTGATGCTCAAACTCCTTTACCAGCACTGCAGGTGTCTGTTTCTCTGGCTGACGCCAAAACACATTATGAAAAGAAAGGTTGGGTACAGCCCTGTCACGTAGTCTAAGACCAGATGGAACTCTTATGGCACTGCATGCCCTGCTCTCGAGGTTTCTCTCACACACACACACACACACACACACACACTCTCACACACACAGTGGCACACTCTCACACACACACACACACACACACACACACACACACACACACACACACTCACACACTTACCTTTTCTTTCCGCTTCAGCAGTCTGCGTGCGTGATGCGTCAAGGTGTGGCGCTGCACCCCCACAGCCGACATAATCTCCAACCCTCCCTCATCCACCACCCCCCTTTCCACCTCCATCCTGGATGACGGTTGAGCCGGCCTCACGGCTCTTTCCCGGGACGGCGTGGGAGATGGACTTCGCTCTCCCTGGACCCCCTTCCCCCTCATCCTGGGCCTCTTCCCCGCGTGAGTCGCCTCCCATGGAGGCGAAGAATCCTGCTGCGGGGCGGGCCATGCGGGAAGGGCCCTGGCGGACCTGATGGGAGTCCACTTCGTCGGCCTCTTTCCCCCCCCCACACCTCCACCTCCTCCCCCTCCCTTGTTGTTGTTGTTCTTGGGCTGGATGAAAGCGTCGGTGGCTTGCTGCTTGGAGTAAACAGGCCGTTCGCATTTTCGATTGCTGGGAAAACAAAACAAACAAACAAACAAAAAAATTGATTTTGTTCCAAATCTGTATGCCTAAAAATCTGCATTATGATGCAAGGAGTGAGAAAAGAAATCAAACACAACATTCAATTTCTATATCAATACTTGTACATCGCATAGCACATACACAATAACTTTCAACAGACAACTCACATTACACACTCGCACACAAGACCTAACATCGGCCCACACATCGAATTCTACTCTTTCCCTCTTTACAAAAAGAAAAAGAAGTAGTGAGAAGCGATTTCATGCCTTCAAATCTACTCCCTTAACATCTAATGAACAGGATCACACTGACGAAGCTTTTATTTTCCCCGTCAACTCTCTTGCTGAAAAAGGGGATCAAGGAGGGGGGGGGGGGGGGGGGGGGGGAGGGTATACTCCCCTTCCTATATGGACAAATTTCGAATCTTGCTTTCAAAAGGGAGCAATCTTACGCGGGTTATCATCCACTTTCCATTCCATCCAGGACCAGGATCGTTTCTGCCTACAGCTGCTGTCAGCCCCTTTGACTGCTGCAGCTTTCTTGTTGCTGGGCAGTGTCAGAGCTTAACCCTACTTTGCCTTCGACTGAGCAGACAAAAGGGCGACTACCCTCTCTTAAAAAAAAAAAAAACAGAAAGAAAAAAAAAAAAAAAAAAAAGAGAGCACACTACATTTTTTGATATCAGTGTCATCTGGTTGCGTTCCAAAAATATGATCACAAATACTTTCTTTATTCTCTGCTGTACTCTTTCTTTTCTCTGCAGAAATACATAATCTTTTCTCTGAAAATACTGACTCTGTTTCTTAAATGATCTATTTTTTTTTTCTTTCTTTGCTGATGTACCTGTTTCTAAATGACCTGTCTTTTTTTTTCCTTTGCTGAAATACATCACTTTTTTTTGTCAAAAAAAAAAAAAAAAGTCAATTCAGTTTTGTAACTCTCTTCAGTTCTTTCCCTTGAATTTCAATCAACAGTGATCTACAGTTTTCTTCCTGGAATTATGGTATTCAAAAGCACATTTTTGTTATCTGAAGCAATAGATATATCACGTAAAAAAAAAAACGAAATAGACACATTCATCACAAAAATATTATTATTTTAGAAATAATGCGCAGAATGTTACGAAACAAGGAACAGCCGTCATGTAAAAATCTCAAATCAAGTGTGAACAGATACCCATGCTGTGGCACTCACTGACCAAGCCAGCACTAACTGGAATTACACTCTAATTCAATAAAGAAATGGTTTCAGAGGATATCAAAGTTATTAGCACCTAATCTTATGTGTACTCGGTACTTTTTGTTTGAAGAAAACAACAACAACAACAAAAATGAGCAGTCTTTTTTTACCATTAAAATATCAACTAAGTGCATGCTCTCACACGCTCAATAAAATGATGAATCCCTTCTAATTTCATCCAGCTTATCAGTTTCTTCCTGCTGATCACGGAATGATGACCAAGCTTTGATTTGTGTTCATGTTCTTGTGTGTTATTTGCTATGTGCCCCTAATACTGGAAGAACAGGACTTTGCCAATGATGTCAGTCTGTGCTCACAAACACATCACAATGTTCTGGCAAAATTATCCTGCCGGACTGAGGCAGCAGAGAAATACGTCTCAAAATTAACAACAGGAAAACTGTACTTGTGAGGGAGAACAACAAAACCAGTAACACCCTCATTCAACATGCATCAAAGATCTTAAAGATGATGAAAAAAATTGCCTGTCTGAGCAATATCGTCAGAAAGGATGTTGAAGACCCAGACATCAGAAAACGCATCAACAAGACTTTTTGCATGCTTTCTATACTCTGCAACCACCGTGAGCATCCACAGCACACACACACACACACACACACACACACACACGGTCCAGAACACATCATCAGAATTTTCAACTCCAAACTCTGCACTATGCTTCAGAGACATGGAGGACAGTATCTGCCTCCCACTGGCATTCATCAACAAGAACCCCTGGCTCATCCTTGACATCAGATGGCCTGAAGTCATTCTGTGCAATCCGTAGGAGAGAACCAAACCAAATCCTATTGACATGGAGATATGGAAGAGATAATGGAGTGGGACTGATCCAGTGTCATACAACAGGCACTCAAAACGGAAATTCATGGGTGGAAATACAAAGTAGGACAACAAAGACAGACGGGTTGCAGGTGCATGATTCTGATGTGAAGGCAGCCAGAATGACAGGCCTTTCGCCGAGGTCAGCCTAGAACAGAGCCCACCCTGGGTATCTTGCCACAGCCATATGTTTCTCAAGAATTTAGAGGTACAAGTAAAAAAATCAAATACATAAGTAAGAACTTGAACGGCTTAGCAGTCTGTAAATGAAGATTATCTGTACACCTACTCTCCACTCCCTCCCCACCCCCCCTCTCTTCTCTCTTTGGGCATCCTAACTGCAAAGAATGTAGTTTACATGCAGTGAGAATAAGGCATTTCTTTTGACAGATAAATATGTGGAATTTCTGGCACAGGATTTCCAGGTGGGGGGGAATTAGATTTACATTAAAATAGATCCCTAGCATCTCGACAGGGGCCAACTAGTCTTCTGTGTCTACTACAACACATGATGTTAAACACACAGATACACAGTGTCTACTTACACGCAAGCTTTCTTTCTTCAGTGTGTTCTTTCCCCCAAATTTCTTGCTGTCTCTGAAATCGAAATACATTTTATTATGGTCACAAGCACCTTCTTCATAATAATCATCATGAGAGTAATTTCTCATCATCTCTAAAGTTCACAAATACAGATCATTACAGCATTTTTCTATACTAATGACAGTTATTCAGTAATGGCAGCTGGTAGGTCCAGCCACTGCTTAGAACGAGCTTCCCTGCACGTATTTGAATGGAGTGGTGACTGCGTTCTGGATGAAAAAGAAACATGGCAAAACCAACATAAATAAATTACTGATTACAACGAGAGGAACACCCTTCCTTTTCCTCACTCCATTCAAAAAACGCCTTTCTGATTTGACCTTCAAACTACTGCTCCATCCAAATCTAAACCAGGGCTCCCACTGAGGATTATAAAAAATAAAAATTTAAATTTAAAAAAAAAAAAAAAAAGAAAATTTCAGCTGCACCCTTTCTCCGTCTGTGTTTCTTCACCTAAGCATGATCCAGTAAAACTGTGAACCTTCTTCATCGTATATTTAATAATCCTACTTCGACCCAAAAAGAGCAAACAGACCCCCCCCCCCCCCCCCCCCCCCCCAATTCCTTCCCTCCGACTTGCAACTCCACAGATCGATTGGTGAATCCTCCACTTTCCAGTGCAGCCACAACCTGAACGATCTGTACCACTGTACCACCTTCCTTGACCTCCTTCACTTTGGCAGCATCCTGCTGACCCACGATACCCAAGCACTGCATATAATTTTTAGAACTTTACTGCATCAAGTGGGCAGACAAAATGGTCACAGAAGCTTTAGCGAAGAGCACAAGATCATGTGACGTCAGTGCTGTCTGCCTGCATGCCAAACACATGACCAGAATTCTGAGAATTCCACTGCCACCTTTTTTTTTTTTTATCCCAATTTTTTTTCCTGGAAAAAAAGTTTTTACCTAGAAAAAAAAATTGCGTAGAAAAAAAATGTTCCCTTCTGATTTCCACATTTAGTTTCCATAGAAATCCACGAATTTATGGAGCGGGAGCCCTGGCAATATGTTACAGGCATGGGCAATCATTGAACTTGAATGGCTCTCCCTAACAATAGTTATGCCCACACAGCAAGCCTGACAATGATATGTACACTACAGCATGGACATCCTGAGACAAAGAGGTTTATCTGATCACCACTGAGGCAAACCTCCATTCAGAACAGCTAAGATCAATATGACAAAACACATGCAAGCATCAACACACAGACACCACTTACCAAACTACACCAGCAATACCATTTGTATCTAGAATTTGATGCGATTTACAACCGACTTGTTTTTCTGTACTTTTTTTTTTTTAGAGAACTGAAACCCAGTTTCATATATTCATCTTGTGCTCTGAAAAATAATTTGGCAGTTTTGTTTGTTTGTTTGTTTGTTTTTGTCGTTTTTCCTGAATAATTTGGCAGTTACTTAAATGCCAGGTTTAAAAAAAAAAAAAAAAAGGCATCGTAGTTAAAGAAGTTAAAAAAAAAAATGAAAACAAAGAAAAGCAGTGACTCACAAGCAGTAGACACATTTCCCACAGTTTGGGGCTAAGCAAACCCCTGCACTCCTTGCAGCGATTCTTTCGCCGCCCTCGAAAACGGCCAAATTTTGCCTGTAGAGTTTTTCAACTTGGCTCCGGGGATTATCTGTTTCTTCCTCTTGTATTTCCTCTTCTCCTCCTCTGATGAGTCTGAAAAGAAATCACTGGTGCCATCAGTTTCAGGGTTAGTCACGTTCGCTACTTCCATAAGCTCTGCCATGCGAAGTTTCCTATTCATGTTCAAATGTTGCCCAAAACATTTATATACACCATCAAGTATGCACATGCAAATATCCTGGCGTGTGGACACACAAACACATACTTCATGCAATCCAGTTTCATGTTTTAATCATGCTAGTCCATTTAACCGCTCACAGCCTATTTAGGGCGGTCACACTCGCGCAGGCTAATAATAACATCACAAAT
Source organism: Conus betulinus (assembly GCA_016801955.1). Lineage (NCBI taxonomy): Eukaryota > Metazoa > Mollusca > Gastropoda > Neogastropoda > Conidae > Conus > Conus betulinus. The sequence goes on along the minus strand of JADBJO010001066.1, from coordinate 411,530 downwards.
AAGTCTGATCATAGAAAAAAAAACTATATCCTGAAAAAGACACAAACAACAAAACCAGTCTATCATCACAATCGCTAAACTATTGACATTTTTTTACCCTATAGAATTAAGTTGTGCTGAGTGTTGTTTTTTTTTTAATCTGCAGTTTAAAAATAACACAACAAAACCAAACAAAATAAAACAACAACATCAAAATGCCGCAAAAGCCACAGAAAGAGCTAAATGGGCAAACTACAAAAAGGATACCCAGTGTCCACAATTTTCAGAACGTATCGCCAGACTACAAGAAAAAAAACCTGACATGCCAAAAATTGTGAACATCGTCAAAAATGTGTAAGAATTCCCAGAACAAAGACAGGGGATTGGTCCACGAAGACAGAACAACAGTAAACAACAGTACAGAAAGATGAAAACAAACTGAAAAAGCACAGTCAAGGACAGCTGCAGGAACAAGGAAGTTGCTAGTGCATACTTCTAGAAGGCTGGGGGCGGGGCGGGCGATTATTTTCCCCAGAAAAAAAAAAAAACGATATGTATATACAAAACTGTACATGTATGAATATATGCCCCACACAGAAAGACACACACACAAACACACAGAAACACACACACACACAGAAACACACACACACAAGCACACAGAAACACACACACACGCACACAAACACACACACACACAACACACACATCCCTACTCCACACAGAAACACACACACACATATCCCTACTCCAACACCTTCTCTTTACTACTACACTCTAGTCCATGCTACTGTCGCTCCTCTTCTACCACTCCCCGCCCCCCACCCATCCCCCTCCTCACCCTCTCTCGCTCAATTCTCCACTCCCCTCTCCACCCTTGTCCATTCACACACATGCATCTCCATCCCCACGCCCCTCCTCCCCCAAAAAGGGGAGCTCTGAAGCTATTTCCAGCACACCTGTGTCCGACTAACTGTTGTTTTTTTCCTTAAAAAGTTCTTTCGTTTTCCCACCTCATCCCTCGGTCCTAGGACAGGGCAACCTATTCTGAGATTATTACTAATTAGACTTTGATTGGCTGCTGTACTGTAATCAATGGACCCATCCACCCTCCCTTTACACACACGTATACCCTGAAGCTCTAGCTCTCTGTTTTTGAACTGTCCTCGCGTCCCCATTCCTCTTTCACAAATATACACTCCGCATGATTTAATCTCATCCCTTTTGCTGCCATACACCACAGCGAGCAACTCTGTAGACTAGTTAATAAGGAAAAAAAAAATGTAAATTAAACACGTAAGTGCATACATACACAAACAAATCAGAATAATTTATACCAAACATGGGGCAATAACTCTCCCACTATATTCCACAACAAAATGTGTAAGATCGATCATCCCAAGAAACTCTGAACTCGATGGTCATGGAATACTTAAAGCACTGTCACAGACCGACCATGCACAGAAAAATATGATTTGATTAGCCACACAGAGGAGAGGTATGGTATTTAACAGCACTGAACGTATGTAGATTACTAGATACATCTTTATTACCTTTTTCTCCGTCTCCCCCCCCTGCTCAATTTTTTAACTGTCCTCGCTTCCCAACCCCTTTTTTGTACTCCCAAATCTTATAGAACAGGGATTACTTTACAATGAGAATGAAGGAATGCTGTCTGTCTGTGTGTCTGTCTGTCTGTGGTCAAAATGTGTTCCACTCGCTCCAGACAAAACTGCTGGACCAATCTTTCTGAAAATTTGTATGTTCATTACCAGTCAAGGATGATGCCAATGTTTTTTTTTAACCAGAATAGCCGTTACTAACAGCTATAAATGATCATTTTGTGATGTACAGTTTAAGCAATAACGGTTTATAAACTTAAGTGTAACCAAATTCTGTATGCTCCTCGGTAGTATAGTGGTCAGTATCCCAACCAGTCATGTGGGCGGCCCAGGTTCATTTCCCTGCTGGGGAGAGCAGCTTTTTTTTTTTTTTTCTAGCATTTTTTTTCCCCCCTTTTCTCCTATACACAAAATTTCTACCAGCAAAAGGGGAGAAAGTGCTATAGTGACTGATTATATATATATATATAGAGAGAGAGAGAGAGAGAGAGAGAGAGAGAGAGAGAGAGAGAGAGAGAGAGAGAGAGAGAGAGAGAGAGAGAGAGAGAGAGAGAGAGAGAGAGAGAGGTTTCTCATATTTATAATACATTTCCTATTTTCTTCATCTTCAAATTCCTTTTTTTTTTCCTAAAAGTTAACATCTTTGCCAAGTCATTACTATAACGACTGAAGAATTGTTAGCCTGCACGTATTTTCCCCCCACTACTTAATTGTTCAGCATTATATATATATATATATATATATATATATATATATATATATATATATATATAGATATTATATACACACATATTTTTGTACTACTTACTGGGATCACATTTATATGCTTTGCATCTTGTTACGCATTATGACCGTCATACTGACTGCAATCTGGAGAGAGCTCTTTTGTGCATATTGTATGATCATTGTTGGGGACCTCTACAGAAGACATGCCTGCTAAATATCAACTTGTCTCCTCTGCAACTGTGCATTAAATAAGCCTTGCTTTGTGCCTTGTTTAACAAGTTCAGTTGTATTTGCCTCCTTTTTAACACGCAATCCGTTTCACTTTCTTTTGGCCCAAAAGTAGTCAAGCCATATCAAATGCAAAGCGTAGACTGTAATTTACTTTTTGTTTATGTTCCTTTTCCTTTTTCTCCAGTTCATAATACTAGGTTCAAAGCTATACAAAGTATAGAATATCTGCCCCTGATTATCTAGCCATGTAACCAAAACATTCACTTACTGAACACACACACACACACACATACACACACACACACACACACACACACACACACACACACACACACACACACACACACTTATAACACACAAACACACATACACACACACACACACATATATATGCACACACACACATGCATGCGCATGTGCATGAGCTTGCACATGCACACACACACACACATGCAGGGCACTCAGGTATCTGGGGATAAAATTTTCAATGGAGCAGCTGACAATAATACAACAAAACAAACCCCATAACTCACCTTTATCATCATCACTATGGACAGTGTGACTCTGAAGAAGCTTCTCTTTCTCAGGGGAGGGAAGCGCACTAAGAGTGGGCGACTCTGAGGGATCGGGCGGTGCCGGGAATGTGGCCAGCGGTTTGGGCAACACCACTGCTGCGCGGCGACAAACATGCTTGATTCTGGGACCTCTGGAAACCGGCTTTGTTGATTCCCTAGACTTGTCAACAGTGGTCTCCCCTGGTTCTTTCTTGCTAGGAAGGGAGATGGGTGACAGAGAGGAGACGATTCTGGGTGGGGATGCTGAAATTACACATTATGTGGTTGAAAACATAGTCAAGGTGTTAATAACTCACTTTGAATTCAAAAGTTTAAGTGCACCGGAATTTGAAAAGAAATTCACTGACATTGTTCTCTAAACCTACTCTGTTTCAAATACGCGCGTCAAGCAAAACACACACACACACACACACACACACACACACACACACACACACACCTCAAATACATTCACATGTCCGTATACACTGATGCGTAAATGTGTATATACACACACATGTATGCACAGAAAATGAGTTACAACCTCAAAAACCAACTGTAAAGTCACAAGGCAGCTGTATGACTAAACGAAAACATTGGGAAAAAAAATACTTTTTTTTTTTTAAATCTTATTCTTCTTCCCCTGCGTGTGTGTGTGTGTGTGTGTGTGTGTGTGTGTGTGTGTGTGTGTGTGTGTGTGTGTGTGTGTGTGTCTTTCTCTCACTCACACACACACACACACACACATACACACGTATACACATACACACACACACACACACCAGAGCTGGACAAACACAGTCTTCTAATTACACGAGGCCAGTGCAAATACAGACACGTGTAAACTACAGTAAAGACAGAAGAGTTCAACACTCAGACCTGAGACCTGTGAGCCAGGGGGAAAAGCCTGAAAGTTTTCATTGGGTCCTGGCGCCCATGTCGGATCCCCAAGTGGGCTCCAGGGACAACAGCCTTGAGGGGTCAGGCGATAAAGGTCACTGTAGCTACTAGTCTTTTCTCCTGTCTTGCAAGCTACTGTGTGTGATTTTGATGGTATAAAAACAAGGCATCCTGCATTCCTACACTTCTTAACTGCAGTGTAGCCATCCTGCATTCCTACACTTCTTAACTGCAGTGTAGCCATCCTGCATTCCTACACTTCTTAACTGCAGTGTAGTCAATGTTCTTGCCAATTTTTTCTTTTGTCAGTTTTCAAACATTGTGAGCCCACACCTTTAAAGTTTATACACACACACACACACACACACACACACACACGCACCAAACATGTTTGGAGGTACATGCAGAAGCCTTGACCAACTGATTTGAAAATAAAATAATGGCTTGGATTGTGAACTTGAAACCTGGTCTTGATCAATGTCATACATCCTCCACAATTTTCTTGCCAGATATATGCAGGTCTCAAGAGTGGCCCTGGAGACTTTTCAAATCCTAAATTTAGGCTAGAATCTGAAAATTCTCACGTGTAAAAAACAAACTAGCCCATCAGGGGACTCGAAAATCTGCCATCTGCACTGATTTTTTTTTTCCTTTTTCTCCAAAAGAACTTCTGAAAATGGAGAGTACTTTGATTACGATCTATGTCCTTTGACTATCTCTTTTTTTTTTTTTTTTTTTTTTTTTTTTGCTGTCCCAACCTCTGCAGCACCTCAGAGGCAAGGCACCCACGCCGCTCATTCCAACACCCCGTCCACAGCCACAGCACGGTCAGCCCTGCCGCAGCCCTGGCACCGGCACTCCACAGGGAGCAGTCAATGTCAAGTCGTCAAGAGGCAACCCACCAGGAGGAGACACTGCACTGCTGCCAAGTCACTTCGGTGGTGTTCAGTGGTGCCTGTTCTGATCTAACATACGCAGGACACCACCTACTACCCCCCTACTGATGACAATAATTGCTTAGTCACAGAGCCGGCATGAGTGAGCTCTCCCTCCAGAGGGCGCCACCACGTCCGTCCAACAACAGCCCCCATGGACTCGCCGATACCCGATACCGGTGACCCCGACGGAACCAAACCAAGGCCACAGACGTGGAGAGGAACATCGAAATTGAGGTCACCATGAGAGCAAGGCATGAAGGGCCACAGAATTTGAGACTTTTTTTTATGCTGATCGATGAGAATGAGGATGATTAAGATGATGCTATGGATTTCCATTTCAGTCTGAGACTACATGACAGGGCTGTACTCTACGCTTCCTTTCATAATATATCCCAGCGTCAACCAGGCCCGAGAGATACAGGCACCTGCAGTGTTGGTCAGGAATTTGAGCAACACTCTCAGAAAAACGCATCCACTGAGTGGATGAAACTCCACTGTGTGGTCCCAGTCTTCCCAATTGAGTCCGCAGCAAACTCAACTCTGTGTAGGAGCCCGTCGGGGCAGAAAAAACCCACATGACTGATGGAATTCAAACCCATGACCTCCCAGCCGGGAGTCTGCGACCCTAGACTATCTCATTTTCACTTGTTATGCAAGAAGTTGTAATACTGTGAATATTCCCGTGGGCTCCAAACGCACAGCTGTTTGATGCACAGTAGCCTCACTGATGCCATCAGGTCAGCTCTTAATTCGACTGTGAATTCAGCTGCTATGTCATCACAATATCTTATAGCATTGTCACTGAAATCTTCTTCACTCCAACACCATGATGAAAACATCTCTACAATCTTAAGAGACAAAAGAATCAACACAGTGATCATATGAGTGGAGATGCAGCATGGATCAAATGCCAAGAAATGGATCCACAGCACTGTCTTCTGTATTGTTTTTTAAAAGTCATCATTCTCTAACCATAACACAGCTTAGTGTGAAAGTAGGGCTACTGGCGCAAATTTTCTGCTGATCGGTTGTTGGTTATTTAAAAAATGTGTGTTGATATCTTTGAAATCTTAGGCTCAGGAAAACTTTTGCCCTGAATGAAGGTAACTGACTGCTCGTTCATATTCGCTGTCCTGAGTGTTTTGCATCTTGCCTGAAGAAGACCTAAGACAAGAGGTTGAAACGTGTCGCATTTTATCTTGTGATTCGTTTGTCTGCATTTTCTAGGCGGTTCGCTATTAATTACATTCAAAATTTGTTTAGCCCAGATGTCGAATTCAAGATAAATGCCGTAGCCCAGCTGGCAAGTCAAGAAATTTAGTCTTCCCCACCTCTACACACACACACACGCGCATGCATGCACATGCACACACACACACACACACACACACACACACACACACACACACAAATACGACAGAGTAAGGAAAGGCAGGACTCGGAGTTTGAAACAGTGTGTTTAGTGAAAGAAGGACTTGTAATGCAGACATCCTATTCAGCATGACAGAGACCCAGTCAAACCATGAGAAGCACTTAAAAGGAAAGGTGGGGGGCAAGTGCTCTAATGGTTTGCAAAGTGAGAAGTAGGGGTAGATATGGCTGAGCCAACCGCAATGGAAGAAATGACCTCTGGTCATGCAGAAATCCCTAGGACAGAATTTGGTCAAGATAATTTTTGAATGCCAGATTGCTGTCTCCACAAATATTGGATGGGCACAGATTATTGAAATACTGTCTCCAGAAATACTGGATGGGCACAGAGTATTGAAATGGTGTCTCCAGAAATATTGGATGGGCATGGGCACAGAGTGTTGGCATGTTGTCTCCAGAAATGTTGGATTGGCACAGAGTATTAGAATGTTGTCTCCAGAAATGTTGGATGGGCATTGGATGGGCACAGAGTGTTGGAATGTTGTCTCCAGAAATACTGGATGGCACAGAGTATTGAATGTTGTCTCCAGAAATGTTGGATGGGCACAGAGTGTTGGAATTTTGTCTCCTGAAATTGTCTCCAGAAATGTTGGATGGGCACAGAGTATTGGAATGTTGTCTCCAGAAATGTTGGATGGGCACACAGTGTTGGAATGTTGTCTCCTGAAATGTTGGATGGGCACACAGTTGTTGGAATGTTGTCTAGAAAAATGTTGGATGGGCACAGAGTATTGGACTGTTGTCTCCAGAAATGTTGGATGGGTACACAGTGTTGGAATGTTGTCTCCAGAAATGAAATGTTGGATGGGCACAGTGTTGGAATGTTTCTCCAGAAATGCTGGCTGGGCAAAGTGTAGGAATGTTGTCTCCAGAAATATTCGATGGGTACACAGTGTTGGAATGTTGTCTCTAGAAATGTTGGATGGGCACACAATATTGGAATATTGTCTCCAGAAATGTTGGATGGGCACAGGGTGTTGGAATGTTGTCTCCAGAAATGTTGGATGGGCACGGGGTGTTAGAATGCTGTCTACAGAAATGTTGGATGGGCACAGGGTGTTGGAATGTTGTCTCCAGAAAAATGTTGGATGGATGGGCACAGAGTGTTGGAATGTTTGTCTCCAGAAATGTTGGATGGGCACAGTGTTGGAATGTTGTCTCCAGAAATGTTGGATGGGCACAGAGTATTAGAATGTTGTCTCCTGAAATGTTGGATGGGCACAGAGTATTGGAATGTGTCTCCAGAAATGTTGGACAGGCAAAGTGTAGGAATGTTGTCTCCAGAAATGTTGGATGGGCACAGGGTGTTGGAATGTTGACTCCAGAAATGTTGGATGGGCACACAGTGTTGGAATTTTGTCTCCAGAAATGTGTGGGCATGTTGTCTCCAGAAATGTTGGATGGGCACAGGTTGTTGGAAATGTTGTCTCCCAGAAATGTTGGATGGGCACAGTGTTGGAATGTTGTCTCCAGAAGACATGTTGGATGGGCACACAGTGTTGAAATGTTGTCTCCAGAAATGTTGGATGGCACAGGGTGTTGGAATGTTGTCTCCGGAAATGTTGGATGGGCACAGGGCATTGGAATGTTGTCTCCGGAAATGTTGGATGAGCACAGGGTGTTGGAATGTTGTCTCCGGAAATGTTGGATGGGCACAGACTGTTGCAATGTTGTCTCCAGAAATGTTGGATGGGCACAGGGTGTTGCAATGTTGTCTCCAGAAATGTTGGATGGGCACAGGGTGTTTGAATGTTGTCTCCAGAGAAATGCTGGATGAGTACACAGTGTAAAATGTTGTCTCGGAAATGTTGGATGGGCACAGGGTGTTGAAATGTTGTCTCCTGAAATGTTGAATGGGCACAGGGTATTGGAAAAGCTACATGGCGACCGCTCTAACCTCATAAGCTCTTGGACTCAGGGTGATAGAGTCGCTCTGAGCTTGAGCCTGAGTGCATGCCCTGCAGATGGCCCTTGAAAGCCTTCTGGCGATGATGCCTGCCTTAACATGTATCCTTGCTGCTGGCATGGTTGAAACAGACAAGGAAGCGTTGCTGCAAGCATAACCTTGCACTCCTTTATACACATTTTTCTCTTGCAAATCATCAGCCACTATCCTTAGCAACCTGCCCCCCCCCCCCCCCCCCAACAAATCACCGACAAAATGAACAGAAAAAAAAAGACAAGAAAGGAAAAAAATAATGGAAGAAATCACAACAAAAGAAAAAAAAAAAAAAAAAAAAAAAAAAAAGCTGCTTACCAAATCCACCCTGACTGCCAGGAGAGAGGCCGGCCAGCAATGGCGACGGCTGACTGTTGGGAGAATCGAAGGGGTGAGCACTGCCCAGACCCAACACCGAGATGGACAAAGGGCTGGTAACTCCAGGCCTGGGGGAATGCCGCTGGGACTCTGACCTACTGGCCTTCTGCTTGGCTTCCCGTTTGAGCTGAGCTTTCAGTGAGCGTGCCAACGCAGCCTTCGAGCGGTTGAGTGCTGTGCGATTCAGCTGCAGTTTGGCTTTCCGCAGCATGATCTGTCCACTGCGTTTCGTCAGAAAGGGACTCCTTCCCGTCCTTGTCTCGACGCTGAAGTTTCATGGGACCGGCCCGGCTGAACTTCTTAGGAGCAGATGCAGGGGCTTTGGGGAAGAGGGCAAACTTCTCTTGCTTGGACCCGTTTTGTCTGAACTCCTCCCCGGCAGCCAGGTCGCTGCTTTCGCTTTCAGACGCAGCAGCTGACTCCTCTGACTGCCGGTGATCATCCTCACTTTCAGGCTAGGCACACGCTGCCGCTTTCCTTCAATAATGAGGGGCTGCTCCAACAAGCCCTTTCTGAAAGAAGAGGCGCTGGCCGTCAGAAGTAGGTCTGACGTGGAAGGTGGGGTTTGTGAAGGGTCTATTTTTGTGCGGGGTAACAGCTACTACTGGTGACATGTCCAACTGTAACAGCTGTTCAGCGGAGGGCACATGTTCAGTATTTTTCTGCTCCTCTGCATCAATCATTGCTGTTGATGAACTGCAGGTTCTTGAGGTCTGAGCCACTTCCATCCTGTCTGCTTGAGGCGATGCTTCTGTGCCGTTCCCCGACATCCTTGCAGCAGCTATCACATATGCCTTGTTACTTTTAGAAGTCACATCTGTCACACTCGCTCTGCGCGTCATGTCTGTCCTACTAGCTCTAGAATCACGTTCGTCCTGGCTGACTTGGAAGTGCCATCAGTCCTGGTGGTAGTCTTGATTTTGGGTGCCATCTCTCTGCCTTGCTACAGGATACCACTGACGTTTCCATCTTTGTGGAATCTCTAGGAGTGGCTCCAGGTTCCACTTTGAAGGACAAAGGTTAGATTCATCCTTTGAGGAACACTTCCCCGTCTTCTTGCCTGTACTTGCAGTAGAAATGCCCAGGGTCGATTTTGCTGCCTTCAACTTTTTGCTGGCCTTAAGGCCTGCAGACTGGCTGGGTGACTCTGACTCTACAAACAGGAGTGGATTTCTGGGATCTTTTGGGGTTATTTGAAGGGTTAGAAATCGATGAAGGGGTGGAACTACAACCAAGGGAAGATTTCAATACTTTTTTTTTTTGTAACTGTGGACTGCATGGATGTCTTCAGCTTTCCATTCTTCTTGCTGTGCAAAGTGCTGCTGCTGGGACTCGGCATAATCTCTTTGTCGTCATCAATACTCTCTGAAGGCTGAATGTCAGGATCAAGCTGGATGCAGCTTCTGTTCGGGGTCGCTTAATCAACACAGCCGACGGGATGGGATCGTCTTCAATGAAACGTTTATTGGGTATGATGGCACGCCGTGAACGGGAAAAACTGTGGTAAAACAAAAGTGTGGACATTTCTTTTCTGCGCAGCTACCTCCCCTGATCCATGATCAGCACCCTGGAGCTTGGCCACAGGCCGACTGGCACCATGCCTGGCTTTCTGAAGGAGCTGCCTGACCACAGTCTTTGACCGGTCTTTTGGCCGTCGGACTGGTGGGCTTTCAGTTTGGGACCAACTTTTTTCTTCACGTCTTGCAGGCTAACTTTCACGTCAGGCAGCCTGATTTTTGCTGATTTCTGGACCTGGTGCTTAGAAGACAGTCTGATTTTCGGAGTCTGGTAAGTGGCACTTTTCCGCTCTGCTTTCTTGGACACCAGTTTCGACTTGAGGCCTCTGCTCTTGGTTGTGCTAGGAGCTGGTGGAGGTGTAGCGGGTGGTATTTTCCCTCCCCCTTTTCCTGCTGGTTTCCATGGTTTCCGCGGACGACCCACTTTGTTTTGCACCACACGGCCCTGAAGTGCATGTTTATGCTTGGCCTTTAAGGAGGCCAGCAGTTCTTTGGCTGCCAAAGCTTTCCGCAGGATTTCATCTCTGGACAAGGGGGGAAACTCTCCGGGAGTGCTGACAGGCCGAAAATTCCCTGTACACTTTGCGACTTTGGATGGGGCGAGGGGCTGGTGAGAGCAGCTGAGGATCTGTGGTGAGAGCTCTGGGGAGACGGCTGGTGGTCCGTTTCGCTGACCCCTGCTGGCCGTGGAGTGAAAGCCTTGGAGCCTGTGCTCTGTTCTGATTGCTGCACGCAGCTTTTTTCCCGACAGGCGAACATCCTCGTTAGTGAAGCCTTCAAATTCTTCCCCCTGCAACATGTGACGTCATCAGCATGTTAACTTCTAGTTCTGCCAAGGACCCTAAGTTTTTCACACCGATCTGCTGCTTTGTTTGTCTCTCTCTCTCTCTCTCTCTCTCTCTCTCTCTCAGCACGATTACAATTTACACAGAATGACTGAACTGGTTGTATCAAAAGTCATTGGAAAGAGGGAATATAGCACAAAGTGGAGCCCTTTTTATCATGGTGTGGAATTGGATCAAAAGGTGGATCTTGGATTTCTTTTTTTTTTTTTCTTCAAACTCTTTAAGAATGCAACGTGGTAAGGCACATTTTGGCATCTTCATAATTTTGTTGTAAATTTTGCATAGCTCTCAGTGAATAGGAAAACAAATATCAGGGTTATCAGATACATATCAATTAATATTCAAACAAGCTGGTAAAATTCAGTGCTGATCCAAATTACCATCCAGATATAAAGAGCAAAGTAATATTCGTATGAACATGAGACAAAAGGACAGCAGTAGGGGGCAGGGGGGAGGGGGAAGTTGATATTCATATGCTAATTTGATTGCTGCACTGTACAAAACTGAGCAAGAAACTGAGGTCAGAAGGACTGATCAACTTGGACTGAGCTCTGCACTCTCAAAAGTGCCATTCATTAGTGTTTTTGAAGCTATAGCTTAGTCTGAGATGGTGATTTTGCATTGAACAGTAATGAGTAAATTAATACACACACATGCGATTGACAATGATTGCAAAGAGAGCTTGTCACTGACGCAAACACAAAATGTTTCTTCCAGAGAATGTCCTCATTTCGTCAGTCGCTGATTTAACATACTTAGTTCTGATACCATTGTGATTCCAGGGCATGAATATATAGAAACTATTGTTTAAGAATTGCCTAACACCATCAAAATAAAACTATAGAGAGCAAGCATAACACACGAGTGATTGCTCTGTGTGTGTGTGTGTGTGTGTGTGTGTGTGTGTGTGTGTAAAAAAACTTATATGATTCACACATCAGATTCAAAGGTACCATTCCTCATCACATGCAAAAAAGTGAAAATGGCTTCGACTGTACCCTTGAAGTTTTCACTGTAAACTTAACAGCGTTAGTCTCTAATCTGTTTAAGTATCACTGATTCACGCCAACAAAAATTTTTAAGACGAAATAGCATGAACTGATTAAGTCCTCAAAAATAGCAACAAATATTTTCAGAAATGTTAAGAACAATTTTGGAATATAGAAATTTTATATATGTTGTTACACTCAAAACAGGGAAAATTGCCTAGTATATTCATCTGCTGTTTGGTTTCATTTATAAATATCCTAAATCCCAAACAGGCTGCTGTTTCCATTTGCATGTATACATGAATATCTTCAATGTCCCAACAAGTTGTTAAAAGAACAAACACTTTGACCTGTGTGTGCATGTGTGTGTATTGCTGTTTATATCCTTCATGCCCCAATAAGGGGCTGAAGTAACAAATACTTTGAACTCTGCACGTGCATGCGTGCATGTGTGTGTGTGTGTGTGTCTGTACGTGTGTGTGTATATGTGTGTGTGTGTGTGTGTGTGTGTGTGTGTGTGTGTGTGTGTGTGTGTGTGTGTGTGTACACGTGTGCGTGTGTGTGAGTATGCATGTGTGTGTGTGTGTTCATGCGTGCGTGTGAAATGGTCCCCAGCAATAATTACTTGATACAGCAACAACCTTGTATGGGTACTGTGCACACCTCTGCAGTTTACTTTCTTAGCCACTATTATCATAGTCCTTTGGATGGGTTAAAAGTAAACTTCTCTCATAAGGACTCCCCATACACCATGTTTGTGCATCATGCATGCAATGATGTCACCTGCATGCAATTCAAAATTTCAGATTGTGCATAGAAACACGTAATGATATGTATGCCAGAAAAACTAAGTCTACACATCACATCAACATTAAGTGCGAACATTCTGACCAGCTGATGAGATGGCTAGAACTCAATGCTAAACTCAGCAATGTTCGATTCCAAATGCAGAAAGTAAGAGAGACTGCATTTTCACAAAAGTTTTTTTTCTCTACATGAGTCATCAGCATTGAAATAAGTTATTTCCAGGTGGGGGAGGGGGGAGGGGGCGGGGGTGGAACAGCTCGGTCAGTTGGTAGAGCGCCGGACTTGTGATCCTGGGGTTACGGGTTCAAATTTCGGTACAGGGGGATTTTTCCCTTGGAGTTAACATTCGTTCTGACTCCATTCCCCATACAGTCCTTCGAATGAGACTATAAACTGAGGTTCTGTGTGTGAATGCATGCACAACATCTTGAACACAAGTAAAATCCCATCACCAAATTTCGGAAGAGAAGTCAGTTTGGCCGTCAGTATGGACGACACGTTACACATAGCATGCACCTTCCCCGAAGATGGAGTATGGCTGCTGCCTTAATGGCAGGATAAAAAAAAAAAAAAAAATGGTCATACACAAAAAACTCCACTGCCTGTAGAGGCAGTGTCCGCAGGAGTATCAGCCTGCATACGCAAAAAGAAAGAAATGAAATTTCCAGGGAAGTTACCCTTATACTCTTGTACAATAAAAACATAAAATTGGGTGGAGAGTGCTGGGGCAGGAGAGGAAAGTGGGAAGGGCATTCTGAGGAATCCTTCAAAACGTCTTGATAGAAAGACTTGGCTCAGTTACAACAAACAAGACAGCAAGTCAATCTGTAGAGCTAGTCAGTCTGTCAGAACTGTGTAGTGCAGCCGATGCAATGTGAACTGCTAATTTATACCAAGTCTAAAACAAAAACAAACAAACAAAAAAAAAAAAGTTTTCATCACTGATACATTAAACTTTCAACATTTGGCAAAGGAACATTTTTGGTTACTTTTACACTCTCTGAACAGTTTAAGGTATAAAAAAATCTTTTAAAAATATTTTCATGGGGTATGCTAAGTAGATCCACGATCATTCATATATCAATTACAATAAGAGTACTCTAAAATCTGAAGTATAGGGAGCACTGTTTAATTTTTGTTTCTATGTGTGAATATAGGACCAGTTGGTGAGCAA